>JAPPVO010000016.1:96218923-96343888 GCA_030407325.1 Camellia japonica
GGTCACCTGGCAGCCGTGGGCTCCACTACCAGCGGTGATACGAGATCGGTATGCCGGCGCCATCGAGACCTCGCGCTACCGGATTTTGCTGGAGGGCCCGGTCTGTCGGGCTTGGTACCTGGGGGAGCGTTTTCTCGCCAGACTCTCGGGTTGCCAGAGCAGATAGTCCCGGTTCACCCTCCCGAGCACATGAGGGATACCGAGAGGTTTTCTGTGCAGCAGATGGAGGACTACACCCGGCTGGGACGAGGACGGCTATAGGGGCGAGGGCGACTACTCAGAGTACGTCCGGACCTTCTTGATGCGGCCTTTGAGCGGGGGCTCCCGAGCTGATCCAGCGAGACCTGCGGCGCCAGCGGCCCGGGCAGAGGCAGGAGCAGGAGTAGGGTCGTCACAGAGGGCCCGAGCTCGCGGCAGGAGGGGAGTACAGAGGGGACGAGGGACGGGCTGGCCCGCTCTTCCTACCATGGTGACTTATAGGGGGCAGAGTGGGGAGACCTACCAGATCCCTTTTGCTCCTCCCCCGGCTGGCCATGAGTTAGCCGGTATCCCCGACTTACCTCCGGTATGTGCTACTTTATTTCTGCATCTTGCATTGTTATTTCATTTCAGTTCATTCAAATATCCCACAGAATACTGATGTATTAAATATTTTTGCAGGCTTCCTCCGAGTATACCCGTCAGTCTGTGGAGCTGAATGCCTCCCTGATGGGGATGCTGCAGCGGACTCTCGACGCCTTGGCCGTCTACGGCCTGCCGGTATGTTCTTCTGACCACAGTCTCGAATCACACTCTGTTTCGCACAATCTACTATACTGCACAAAAATCTGATAAACTGCTCACGGCATTCATACACTGCATTTTGTACTGATAAACTGCTCACGGCATTCACACACTGTACTCATACACTGCATTCTGTACTGATAAACTGCTCACGGCATTCACACACTATACTCATACACTGCATTCTGTACTGATAAACTGCTCACGGCATTCACACACTGTACTCATACACTGCATTCTGTACTGATAAACTGCTCACGGCATTCACACACTGTACTCATACACTGCATTCTGTACTGATAAACTGCTCACGGCATTCACACACTGTACTCATACACTGCATTCTGTACTGATAAACTGCTCACGGCATTCACACACTGTACTCATACACTGCATTCTGTACTGATAAACTGCTCACGGCATTCTGATGTGTTTGTTCTTTGTATTTTCAGCCTCCTTTCCCGATCCCTCCAGTGGGTGGCGCTGCTCCAGCTGGGCCTCCCCTCTCTACTCGGGATGGCAGGATATTCCCTCGCACTAGAGGGGGACGTGGCCACGTGGGGAGCAGCTCACGAGCTCCAGTTCCAGGAGATGGTGAGTCGGAGGCGGGGACGGAGTCATTTGCGGAGGAGGCCGGGGACAGCTCGGGTCGGGCTCCGACAGTGACAGCTCCGACGGTGCTTATGTGCTTTTGCCCAGGAAGAGGGCGAGGACTGATCCTTAGGCATGAGGCCTACTGCTGATGATGATGATTTTGCTGCTTCTTTTCTTTATTTCTTTTCTTGTACTTTTCTCTTTTTGGTAGATAGAGTACTATGTACTGCCGCAGGCAGATTTTTTTGCTTTCTTCAAAAGTTGTACTTTGAAAGAGATTATATAAAACAAACTTTTGTCTGAAAAGTGTTTTATCTGTACATCTCTGCGCATTTCATACTGCATTGCATTGCATCATTTTACACCTCAAATGTAAATGGTTATTGATCCATTGTCTGAAATCTGAGCATTTGCATGGTACTGATCAGATAACCGACCAACTAACAGCGAACAACCCATACAAACCACTGCTCAACCCGAACACACAGTTCGTAATCTGCTGGGGATTGACCTGTTGGGGATTGATTTGCATATAGCCCATAACACAGTATTTTGGTTTATTCTGCACACAGCAAACTTTGAACAAGTAACCCAATCTAACAAGACGGATCTCAAAACTGAAGTGGTTAAGGTTGAAACACACTCGGATGTCCCAAATTTTCCCTTTTCTTCTCTTGCTTTGCACGAATGTAGAAAATGGCACAACATTTAGAGCACAAACGATTAATCTTTGGAAAAGGGTTTCACAACCGGGGTATCGAGCCTACAACTGAACACAGTAGAAAGGACTCAAGTGAAGAAAATAAAAGGCACACGACCTAGACACAACGAGATACACTCGGAAAAGACTCAAAACTAAATTGAGACCGACAAATCAAAGACACGACACACAGACATGTTTACAAGGGGGGTCCTCGAATTTCGAGGAGCCAGTTCCTCCGGGTATTATCCCCACCCTTTCTGATTTGTGTGATTCTCACGCCGCTCGGCCCTCAAGCTCGGTTTTTCTCTCAAAACCCTCTTGTTCACTTTTCTCTCGCTGCTTACACCTCTCTATTCTTTACTCTCTCATTTTTCAATCCCTCCCCAGGGTGGTTGATGGACGAATAGAAAGTCACAAGTTCACGCCCAATATTGTTAGCTCACGGCTATTTCTTCTGACGAATGAAGCGCCTTACCGGCGAGCGCGTTGATGATAAGGGGGGGAGACAGAACACCTGGCTCAACTGTGCCCCTAGTTCGCTACTTTGACCATTTTTTCGTTTTCTTTCTAAAACAGTTTTGATCAAAATGAGCGTCAGATTAACATGCCTGTTCAATTTTTGATTTGAAAACCATGCGAATCAGGTTGTGCGCACTGAAAATTCCCCTTTTGGGTCCAAACATGGTCCGATTTTGAAAAATGAAATAGTTTTCGAGAAAATAAGTCAACTTCAGTGAAAATTTTCAAAAACTATTTTTGCAAACAGTGAACGCTTAACGAGCGCAGAACTTACCCTTGAGATACGCAACCTCGGATCGGAGGCAATGGGAAATTGCCCCTGGCTTAAAGGGGGATAAGGCAACGGAAAGTTGCCCCTAGTTTGGACGACGACTGAGGGCAACTTATGGCAATGCATGGCAACGGAAAGTTGCCCCTTGTTTGGATGATGCCGCGGCACATTGTAAACCAGTCCTTGTTGACGACGATCGGACCCTCGGACGCGGAGGAGACGGAGACGGTTTGAATCAATATATGGACACAGTCACCTGGAAGGTGTTGGTGGTTGGACTTCAAGAAGAAGTTAATCACGTAATTCCAGGTTGCTGTAATTGAGACGTTGGATTCGGATTTCAGAGGATGCAAAAGTGATCAAAACCATGACATGGACTGAGACGCTATGAGAGCGTTGGGGGCTGGACTTCAGGATGAAGTTGCCTACGTATCCCAAACATGGGAATCAAGCCTTACGTAGTTCCGGGTTAAGGTACACTCGGGTATTTAACCTCTCCTTTTTATGCTCTAACTTTTGCCAAGGCGCCCAATGCGGGTTTTCGACCTTGCGAGCTATGTTTTTCTTCTTTTCATTTCTTTTTCTTTTCCTTTCTTTGCTATTTTTGTTCTTTTTTCTTTTCTTTTCTTTTTTGGTTTCTTTTTGTATTTTTTGCTTTTTTTGTCTTTTCTTTTCTATTTCTTTTTCTTGCTCTAACTTTTGCCTGGGTCGCCCTTCCGGGTTTTCGGCCCAGCGAGCCTCTCAAAGGGTAAAAGTGTAGCAAGCCCATGCCCAATGTTTTTTTTCGAAATGGAAACCCTCTGTATCCGGGAGAGCGACTGTGGTGTTGATTTGCGGAAGATCCAACGCGGTTGCTTCTCGAGCTTTGCTTGGTGGGATATGATCTCCCTGATCTGACTTTGAGGCCCTTGCTCGAGGGCTGCTTCAAAATGGGCCACACAGGCGTTTCATGGCACAGCTGAATGTTCTGAATGGAAACCGGTTTACAACAGATAATCGAATCTTGAGGCCGAGAGCGATCCTAGGCTACACCATCTCAAGAGCGATTCCACACAGATCTTCGCGAGACTGCACAAAACATTTTGTTTTTGAAAGTTTTCAAGAAAGCGACAAATCGCTCGTGCTGAAGATAATGTGGAACCAGTCTGGGTCAGGCCAGGGTCCTTCTCAGTACTCACGCCGACAAGCATGATTTTATTCATAAAAAGCTTAGCATGCGCTCTTTTTCTCAAAATGATCAAAATTTTACAAAGCCCGAGGAATTACTTCCTCTTTGTTTTCATCACCGCAGTGCTTGAAAAGGTTTTGAAAAACTTAGGTCATTATAACAATGCCCAGGGCACAAAAGGGCAGGCGGTATATGCTGTCATTCCATTCACACCCTCCGACGTAGTTGATTCGAATAGCAACGAGTGCGGAACGCGATAGCCACGGCTGTTTCATTCAGATTTGTTGGCATAACTGGCTCCTTGGTAGAAACGAACTCAAAAAGCAAAAACAACTGTTTATAAAACAAAACGGTGTTTGAGGCAACAACCCCGAAATCACCTGGTATCTATACAAGAGGGACTGACTCATTACAATTAGACAGACCCTTAAGCAAAAGGAATGTCTCAAAACAATGAGACAGGTCAAGACAAAACAAAGACTGACTCGACACCCAAGTCAGAATTTACAAAACTAGCCTTGGCAATGCTCAAAAATGCGTGCCAAACGCCATCCAAAAATGTACCAGACACTGCCCACAGGCAATTCATCTGCTGATTATATACTCACGGTATCTGTGTCCTCCGTATCTGTGTCCTCGTACTCCAAGAACTCTGTAGTGATGGATTTGGCCGAGGTGGGCGGGAGAATAATCTTGTTATCAATCAAATCCTGTACCTCGTGACGGAGGCGGAAGCAGTTATCAGTAGCATGGCCTGACTGCTGGTGGTACGCACAGTACTGAGTGGCATCATGGCCTGCTGGAAGGGGTTTGGGGAGTGGCCTAGGATCGAGGGGTGTAAGATGCCCCTTTTTGGCCAAGATCAGAAGTGCCCTAGACAAAGGCATGTGGAGAGGATGGAAGGCCCTGCGCCCTCGGGGCAGGTACTTTGGAGCCTGAACACTCTTGCTAGATGCGCTAGCGAATGGGTCAGCGGGTGCGGCTTTGGATTTCTGATTCTTTCCGGATGCAGGGCTGGAAGCGGGAAGAACTGTCTTGGCATGACGGGGCCTATCCCGATTCTCTGATTGACTGGAACTGCCCTCAGGCGGAGTGGGGAAAGCACCCTCCACAGCTTTTGTCATAACTGCAGATACCTGTTGCTTGTTCATCCCCCTGGCTTTCAAAGCCTCTACTGCCCACAGCAGTTGTTCGATAGGGTCGGCATCTGCCTCCATCTTGCCTTTATCTCTGGCCTCGGCCTGATTCAGAACTTGGTTTGATGCGTCGTTACCATAACTGGAGGTCATCTCCGGTTGGTTGAGTTCAATCACAATTCGTCCCAGTAGCGGGGCCTCCTGGGGTACAAAGCCTCCGACGTATGGTGCGGCTGGCGGCGGAACTGACATTCCATAGGCGAGATCCGTCACGGACCTTTGAAGATCACCTATCATCCCCATTAGTTCAAATGTAGTGGGCTCGCGAGCCTGATACAGCTGAGGGGCCCAAACCGGGTGCGCAGCCGGCGATCTGGGCGGATGCGGCATGTCAACGGTAGTCTCATCTTGTAGGATGATCCCCTGATTCAATGCGGCCGTCACGACCACAAGCTCTTCTGGATTCTGCATCATGCTAAATTCTGCCTCAGCAGGAAAACACTAGCTATCCTAGCCCAACTCTCTGAATCTCTGAACTGAAACAGAAGACAAACGGTACTTCAGCCCCAGACAGATCAAACACGGGTGTAGCCAAACAACGGTACTATACTGCTGATCACTGTTCCCCAGATTCACTGTTCAAAACTGAACTGATACCCGGATATAACTGATTCCTCAAAACTGATACTGGTGCCCTCGGGCCAAATATCAGTATAAAAGTTTGCAAACTGATATGTGCGTTCTCCCTGCAGAGATGCATTCTAAAAGCACATAGCAGATAAAAGAGATCCAATACACCCCTATATTGTGGTAGGGTTTCCCTGTCCTATTTTGTCAGGAGCTAGGGTTTCACTACGCACACAGCGGTTTCAAACAACCTATATCGGGTAAAGCAACCTGTCCTAGTTTGGAATGGTCACTATGGATTTCGATATGCACTAGGTCGAATGGTCAAAAAGGGTGCCCCGGTAAAACCGGGGTTTGTGTTCCCATACTGGCAGAGCCCGCAACCGGTCAGCCTTATGGACATGCCTTGACAAGACAAGCCTCCGGCAAACCGCTCAGGAATAGCAGATGGCCAACACGGTGTCCTAGGCGCACCAATGCACATGCAATGCAAAGAGACACATAACGTAGTCAAAACAGGATATCACGAGTTCGAGTCAAGCTCTCTAAAATCCCCAGCAGAGTCGCCAGAAACTGTAGACGTCCGCGGGGGTTACCTCGTTCGTATTTTTACTACAGTTCGGACTCTTGTCGGTTCTAAATCTGAACCAAAGAGTCCAACTCTGGCAAATCGTTTTGAAGAAAAACAGATTTTTGAAAAGAAGTGCCAAACATGGACTGCTTTGCCAGATTACAGAGTCGCCACCTAAATATTTTTTAATGGGAATTTAGGAAACCCTGACTCGGTGCCGAAGGCCACGTGTCCGTCATCACCAAAGTGACTTGGCTCGGGAGCTTGGGTACGATCGGGGAAGGTCAGCTATGAGCACCCCCTTTCGCCCGGTCCGAAGACCGGCCTCTACTAACCGTGATATCCGATTTTGAAAACATTATGCGTTCTTATTCCGGTTATTAGCCTAGAATTACTATGTGATGCGCACAACAAAAAGTATAGACTAGATTGCCTAATTGGAAATAAACATTGCATATCCGTTTTGTCTCGAAAAACGTTTGAATTTTGCTACTCCGCAAGTAGGCTAAAATACGGATTTCAATGAGTTTTCCAACTCACGCAATCCAACCTCCACCCACAGGCATTCAAACAGTATCACATGTAAGCATTTAGCCGCATGGCAATCCTGTCATGGCAACATTCACACGCATGCGATATGCTAAAGCATAAAAACTTACATCGTACTCCGTGCCAAAACAAGAAACCGGTTAGCAAACATGCATGACCTAGTTCATGTTAAGTGGCTAATGCATCGCATACAGGGATGTAATCTAACAGGCTCGGCTAACCCTAAACATGGCACATGAAATGCAACAACTATCACGTATTCAATTTGGAATTGAAATACAATGCAGTTTGTATGATGTGCCGAGCCCGATGCATGTAAACAAATGCATGAATGCACGCATGCATTGCATAAGGTATGCTAAAATAGACGTGCCCTAATCTACCATCGTAAGCAGGTAAATAAAAGGGTAGAAAGAAGTGGGGTTGGAAGACATACACCCACTCACACACACTTATTACATTTTTGCCCTCACTCGGAGGGACCGAATGAATAAATAATACAGACCCGAAAGAAATAAACGAATAAATTAATTATTACAAAATTCTAAATATTGAAATCGAAGCAAATAAATAAATGCATCGGGGCCTCAGCCCTGCCTTGGGGTCGCGAATGATGCGTGCTCGATCCGTCTTGCCCGGAAAACCCGTACCATGGCACTGTTGCTTCTGCTTTTGCTGCCCTGCCCCTCCAAAAATTCCCAAAGTTCCATAGTACCTTCCTTGCATGCCATTGAATGTCACCGGCTGGAGAGAGAGTTCACCGGCTGTCTATAAATTCCACCGGCCACTTACATGGTTTATCGGCACAAAAATAGTGCCGGTCGGCACTATATACTGCCGGCCGGCAGAAAGTCCCTGCAGCAGAGACAGATTGACAGCAGCAGCAAGACAGCAATGCATGGCATGGGTTTTGGGGGACATGTGAGCATGGTCATTGCCTCCTATCATGCTTGGGGACTCAAGGAGGTATGACCCTTGGTTCTAGGGCCATCAATGATGCATTTGATGCATGATAGCCTAAGGAACCAAGGTTGCATGTTTTAATTGAAATGCATGCAACACAAAAGATGAAGACTAAGTCCCTATCATGTGGAGGTCAAGGGCCTTAGTGACATGGGAGTTGAGGTGTGTTTAGTCACTTGGAGTACAAACACCCCTCAACTTCCATACTTGGTTTGACACCCCAAACCAAGTGATGAAATGCAACTATGCAAACATGCAAACATGCAAACATGCAAACTAGGATGTTAGCAAATTAAGTACCACACAACTAACACATTAATCATGCAAAATGTTAGAATGTAAAAGAGGCTAGTGTGATACAAAAATGAGCTAAGTATGCAACTAGCATGTGATGAGCATATAATGATGGTCTTAACCACCATGGGGGAGGCCTCAAACCTCCCCAAAACAGTGGCAAAGTGTACCCCAAAACATAAATAAAATGCTATGCAAGCATGCTAGTCAATGGACCTAAGTCTAAGGCACCGAAGAGAGTAACTTGACACCACTTACACAACCACTCATGGCATGCATCTAACAACCAAAAACAGGCTTTTAACATGTGAAATGACACCCAAACCCCATATAGGGCAGCCCCAAAAATGCATCAAACATAGAAGCATGCACAATGCTCATTCCTAGACATACTAGAGCACACCCTTATGGCATGAAATAGGCTACACATGCATATATACAAGCATGATTTATGGACTGAAAAATGACCCTAGATGATGCCAAATCAGGGGATCAAGACAAGTTAAGCATGCTAGGAGCCAAAACATACAAGGCTTACAAGCCTAAAGTACAAAACAACCATGTGAAGCATACCAAATGGGACTAAAACAGTGGCTCACAGCCCTCTAACATGGCAAAATAATGCTAGCATCTCCATGAAACTAAGCTAAAAACATACTAAAATCAAGGTCTCAAAGTATGGCATGCTTTTGAGCATAAGAAGGCATTTCAAAGCAAGTATGAGAGACATATTAGAGGTGACAAATCCGACCAAAAACAGAATTTAGACATGCTCCAAAACACTCAAAAAAACTCTTAAATGAAGCCAAACAAGACTATGCATACATGCTATTCTTTGAACCCAAAACAAAGGCAAACAAGGGATCAAGGGGAGAGGGGTGTCTCTCCCTTAAATGAGGCTCGAAAATAACATCCTCACCACTGAAAACCCACTGGTTTTCAGTGGTGAGAAGGCCAAAGAACACCAAGCAAGCAAGGCCTCCAAGAAAAGGCACAAAAGGACCAAAACAAAGCCTACAAGAGTGAGGCTTCACTCAAATGGACAAATGACCTTAATGAATGTTCTTGAGCTAGTAAAAACAAGACTTTTTTATCTTAAACACAAACTCAAAAACACAAAGCAAAGAGGGTAAAAAAAGGTTGCAAGAATGGGGAATATAAAGTGATGTTCTTACCCTTGAAGATCCCTTGAAGATCAAGTGGTGCAGCTACTCCCTAGTGCTCAAAACCAGTCTAAAACCAACACAAATAAACTTCCAAGTCTCTCAAACTCAAGCTAAGGTGTAATGGTGTGTGTAAAGGAGCAAAACTAAGACAAAATCACACTTTTTTGGCCTTAAATCACACACACAAGGGGAGGGAGATGATGATATAGATATATGACAGAGATATATGCCTCTAAGCTCTGGTTTTTGATTCTCAAGAGCTAACCCTAAGCCAAGCCAGAGGAGAAGCTCTCCTCTTATAAGCATTGCAAAGCTTGTCAAACAAGCTTGGAAGGAGTGCATCCCCTCCATACACGTGTATGGAGGGGAGCAAAAGCTACAAAGCTGTCTGAAAATATCCCAGAAAGCAAGTGCACAGTAGTCGGCAGGGCAAAATGGTCATTTCGCCAAAAAGAGTGCCGACCGGCACAATATAGTGCCGATGGCAACTCTAGCCAGCCGGTGGCCTCTAGCCCCAGCCGGTGGTGTGTAGGGATGCCTCACAAAGCATTCCCTGCCCTCCAAGGCAAAACACAAGTGTTTGGTGCAAAACCAAACACAAACGGTCGGGTCCGGAGGTCCTGAGGCACGGCGCGCAGCCGAGAACTCCGGGAACTCCAACGAACACAAACATGGATAATCACCGAGTGTTCCAACGATGACGTCCAAGTCTTGAGGACGGTCAAAAATGGGGTGTCTACAGTCACCGACATCAGAAAAGCGATGAATCAAGCCGAGGATATCCAGTTCCCCGTTGCAGATCAGAGACCGAGCGTCATGCATGGTGAGCCCACACATTCGCCCTAAAGCTTGGGCGTAGACCGAAGCGAAACTGAGGCAAAATTTCTTCATGGCGTTCAGATTCCATCAAAACTTGAAATCTTCAAAGTTGGACATACCTCTTGCCGCCAAAGCTAAAACGTGTGTTACCGGGTTCCAAAACCTCGCCGCGGCGTGAAGGAAGGGAAGGTGCAGCGGAGTACGCTCAGCGTGAATAGTGCATTCAAGCCGAAGCCCCAGAAGTTCAACTTTTCCGAGCCATCTAGAGAAGCGATCCAAGCTGTGAGATTTTCGACGAGAAACGCCTCCATTTTGGTGCAAAACTGAGATGAAATGAATCAACCACGAGGCTAGGACTTTTAAAGAGGATAAGACACTGTTCGGGGGACACGTGTCGAAAACTGGTGGCTGTTGAGCTAGGTGGCCGGCCGGCCACCTTTTCTGGTAGGCCGACTACCCCTCTCCCCTCCAATGCAAAAAGCTGTCGGCCAGCTCCCAAAGGTGGTCGGCCATGCTGCAAATGTGTCTTTGGTCCTGTTTCTACCCTCAGAAGAAAGTTCCTAGCATTTTCCATGCATTGGGAGTGTCGAAGGCCTCCATTTCCCTCTGTTTCGGATGTGTTCCGTCACCCAGATCGTCCGAAATACACTTTGTTTATAGGTCGTGTTAAGTTTTGCTTATCGAGTTGTTGTTTTGCTTATCGAGTATTTGCTTTGTTTGTCGAGCTGTTTTGTTTATCAAATCTTGTTTATCAAAGTTGTCAGGCTTTGTATTTTGAGTCGTTACTCTTTGTTTAAATCAACCTTGTTGTGTCTTGCTTATCGAGTTGTAAACTTGCTAAGATTCTGTTATTTCTTAGTGAGTTAAGTTGTTTAGTTTGTTGTGTCGGTTCACTACCTGCCTTGGCGAATACACAATGCACATTCCCATTCAATCTCATTTTTGTGCAAAATGATGCGATGCGATGCTAAGAACATAAAATACAACACTTTTTGAACGAAAGCTGTTTCATTCCATCATGTTTCCTTTGTTACAACATTTTACAACAAGGGTACAAGTTTTACAGAAAATAAAACTGCCTAATAATGTACAATGTGCTACAACTACTAGTAAAAAGGTAAATAAAGCAGGGAACAGCTGCATCAATGCTCTTAACTGCAGGAGTAAGAAGCCCTCTTCGTCCTCTTCGGCTGAGAAGTCACTGCACCATCTCCACCAGCACCATCATCAGAATCAGAGCTGCTGTCTTCAGAACCCTCCTCGGCATCACCTCCATCCTCAGAACCAGAACCAGAGCCACCCTCTCTGTCAGCAGATGTCTCTGACTGGGGATATGCAGCCCCCTCCTCCTCCTCGTCCTCACTGGCCTCCTCCTCTATGACATGCGCTCTGCATCTGCGAAACGCCCCCCTCTCTCGGCTCCTCGAGAAGGCCTAGATGGCCTGGCCTGTGGCTGAGCATATACTGGAGGCATCTGAAAATAAAGAGTGCAATTCGAATACATCAGCTCAAATATGTATATCAGATACAGATACAAGAAAAACTACATGAAGTGGGTGCATGTAGATACAGTACGTAAGTGTGGTGTGTGTCAGATGTGCTCTACATAGGCAGCCTATCAACGCAGTAAAACGTTCAAGATCAACATGTCATCAGAAGTATGATAAACGCAAGAAAACTAAAGAGTACCTGGACACCCATGATGGACAATTGTGCCTCTCTCCGCAGTACCATACCCTCGAGTGAGGCCATCAACCCGAGCATCTCATCTATATACTCGACAGGAGGCAGCAGATGCAAATGCAAGATTATCAGTAAAGGAATGAATGTCCAAGTATCTGAGTGATAATTCAAAGCTGTAAAACATACCGGTGGCGAGTCAGGGTCTCTAACATATCGGTGATCAGGCATTGGAGGCTCTATCGGAATCGGGTAGGAAGCCCCATATCTCCATCCCGTCAACTCAGTCGGCATATCTGGCCACCCAGCATGATGATGAGTCGGAGGAATCGGGGAACCAATCCACCCCCACCTCTAGATGTGCCAGCCCTGCTGGTGGAAGGGACATCTGCAGCCCGAGCCCGACTCGATGATGGCACACTCGCAGACCTCCTCGTGGGAGTACAGACACCCATCAATGGGGGCATCAAGTATGTGTGACGGTAGGTCGCATACTCCCCCTGCTCTAAATGTAGTAAAGCATCGGTACCCAGCATGGCGGTGACAACCTCCTGGGGAGGGAGCCTATCAGCGGTCCGCATATCGTCTGGGGGTGCTGAGGGGATGTCCTGAGTAGGGTAGCCCCATATCTGGCGCAAGAAGCGATCCCCTAAAAACCAGGCCCTACCAGCTGGCCCCTCGAATAGGATCCTATATCGGGAGGCGCCCCACGCTCCAGCAAACTGAAAGCGCATGTCTCTACCTAAAGGCGCCCAAGGCTGCCACGTGATCTGCGGATGACCAATGCATAAGCCGATCAGATATCAGGAATATACAAGACAAATCAAAGATGGAAATATGAAGAATTGAGAGTTCTGAAGTACCTCGGTCGTCTGCACCGTATCAAAGTACTGCCGTAAGTAGAGGAAAGACTCCCGAGGTCTCGACCGGTACTGGCCCTCGAATACGAGTGAGTAAGGGGTCACGAGGGGCACCTCCACCTCAAGCTCCGGGGCTAGCGTCGGGAAGTACGCAAAAACCCATAGCTGTGGGAAACAGTGCAATAACCATCAGAATACAGAATGCTGAGCGCAGAATGTAAACATAAAATGCTGAGTGCAGAATCTGAGTGCAGGATGTAAAGTGTGCCGAGTGTGCAATGTACAGATAATGAAAAGCAGAAATGTAAATCAAAAGGACAGAAAGTACCCCCAGGCCCTCCAATAACCGCCGACTATGTTCCCCCGTCCACGGGAGGTCGCGCTTATATAGCAATAGAGAGTAGCCAGGCTGGCACCACCCCAATCATATCGGCTGACCTGTGATAGGTCCACTAGAGCACTCAACAGATAGAGCTCGACAGTGTTCCCCCTATCGGCAAACAGAGTGGTCCCGAAGAGGAACATCAGAAATCCGCAGGTGTACTGTGCTACCTCCTCAGGAGTCTCAGGCTCCATCTCCACCCTCCTGAAATGTGAAGAAAACCAAGTATATCGGACTCTGCCCGAAGATCTGTCAACTGGTGGGCGAGCTCCCAATAAGTAGATCCAGGCGGCCTCCCACTGGCCCATGTCCTCGTCATATGGGATGGCCCAACCTCCTACATCAAGGCCTGTCAATATAGCGAAGTCAAACGGGGTCATAGTCATGTCCCCGGTAGCAGAGAAATGGAAGGAGTTGGTGGTGTCTCATCATTTCTCTACCAAGGCACCCATCAGCGTCCTACTAGCAGGACAGCGAGATATCCCAGTGCAGAAGGGCCCAAACCTTGCCAAGTCAACCAAATCCTGGACAGCCTCCGGGAGCTCCGCATACCACTCTCTCGCCGCAATAGAGCCATATCCTCGCGCAGCACGAGAAGTCACCTGCATTCAGGATGAGCACATGTGTTCAGTTTCAGAATGAAACATATAAGCTGTGTGCAAATGAAATGAATAAGCTGGGTGCAAATGAAATGTATGAGGTGTGTGCAAAATCAAATCAGATACAGAATCTGGGCTGAGTGTTCAGAAAATTCAAAGTACGAGCTGTGTGTTCGACATCAAGTGTTTGGGCTGTGTGTTCAACCCTCAACCAGTGTGTGCTGTGTGTTCACCTCAAAAACGAGCTGTGTGTTCGATATCAAAGTTTGGGCTGCGTGTTCAACTCTCAATCAGTGTGTGCTGTGTGTTCACCTCAACAACGAGCTGTGTGTTCGACAACAAAGTTTGGGCTGCGTGTTCAACTCTCAATCAGTGTGTGCTGTGTGTTCACCTTAACAACGAGCTGTGTGTTCGACATCAAATATTTGAGCTGTGTGTTCAGATTTCAAAGTGTGGGCTGTGTGTTCATCTCAAAGTTTGGGCAGCGTGTTTAACTCTCAATCAGCGTGGGCAGTGTGTTCATCTCAAAGTTTGGGCTGCGTGTTCAACTCTCAATCAGTGTGGGCGGTGTGTTCATCTCAAAGTTCGAGCTGTGTGTTCAACATCAAGTATTTGAGCTGTGTGTTCAGATTTCAAAATCAACGAGCTGTGTGTTCGACATCAAGTGTTTGGGTCGCGTGTTCAACTCTCAATCAGTGTGGGCTATGTGTTCATCTCAAAGTTCGAGCTGTGTGTTCAACATCAAGTATTTGAGCTGTGTGTTTAGATTTCAAAATCAGTGGGCTGTGTGTTCATCTCAAAGTTTGGGCTGTGTGTTCAATTCTTAAACAAGTGTGTGCTGTGTGCTCACAATCAGAAAAATGGGCTGTGTGTTCATCATCAAAGTTCGAGCTACGTGTTCAACGTCAACGTCAAGTATTTGAGCTGTGTTCAGATTTCAAAATTAGTGGGCTGTGTGTTCATCTCAAAGTTTGGGCTGTGTGTTCAATTCTCAAACAAGTGTGTGCTGTGTGCTCACAATCAGAAAAATGGGCTGTGTGTTCATCATCAAAGTTCGAGCTACGTGTTCAACGTCAACGTCAAGTATTTGAGCTGTGTGTTCAGATTTCAAAATCAGTGGGCTGTGTGTTCATCTCAAAGTTTGGGCTATATGTTTAATTCTCAACAAGTGTGTGCTGTGTGTTCACAATCAATACACGGGCTGCGTGTTCAGAAAGTCAGAGTATTTGAACTGTGTGTTCAAGATGCAAACGGAATACGGTGTTATAGACTAAACATTCAAAACAAGCTGTGTGCTTGAGTGAGCAGATAAACATAGCGAAAGCACGAAATGCACGGAAATGCAGAATACATTGCAGAAAATGTAAAAGTGAAGTAAATACCTCTCGTGCTTGATGAGAGAGGTGGGACTCCGGCTCTCGCAAAAGCAGATGCCCAGGCGCTCGATCATCAAAATCAGTAAAGTGATAAAAAATTGCCTGGGAGAGGACATGTGTCGGAGGGTCGTACCTCTCGGGGATGAATGGCCGAATCCTCGGGGGTAAAGACATGATGTCTGGATCACCTCCGCCATGGGGAAAATGACCCGCCATCTCAAGAAATCTGCAAAAAGGAGCAAAATGAGCAAAATAAGCCAAAATTGGAAAAAGTCAACAAAAGTCAACTCTCGGGAAATGGAAAAGTCAACAAAAGTCAACTCCTGAGAAAATCTTCCAAATATTGAGACAAACTTACCTCAAGTGGTGAAAATGAGAAAAGAAGCTCCAAAACCAAATTTTAATCGGTCCAAAGTGAAGAAAACTGAAAGTTTTCGCGAAACAACTTGGCGTGGGACGTTGGAAAACACGTATAGAGCGTAGATCTGAGAAGGAAAATGCTCTAGGAAGGTAGAGGGACTAATTTCGGAGTTAGAGTTGTGAGGAAAAGGTGTTTGGCCGAGTGGATTTAAAGTAATGAGAGCAAAAGGACCAAACTGCCCCGGATTTGGGCTAGGTGGCCGGCCGGCCACCTTTTCTGGCAGGCCGGCCACCCCCTTGCCTCACCCCTGGTCGGTGGCCTCCAGTGGGCTCCAAACTTGGCTGGTGGTGTTCCCAAGGTGGTCTTCAAGCTCTCTACAAATTTTGGTAGTGATTGGAGTCCCCGGTACTTGAGAAAGTACAAAGAAAGTGCACTTTTCGTCGCGAAATCCCTCCGCGGGAACTTCAACTCCAACTTTCGACGCGTGTTCCATTGTCACTCACCGAGAGCAAGATGTATCCTTTTTAAATATGTTGTGACCCCTCCAGGAGGTAAACCGGAGGTCGCAATCGAGCCACCTTCGTCGAAATTTGCATTGCTTTGCTCGTTGTTTCGTTTCTAAATGCGCATTCGAGTTTACACTTATCCTGCATTGTTATGCACGTCACTTGCATTCTCATGCACACCGCTTGCACTGTTCTGCACGTTTCACGAGTATTGTCATACCCTTGTGCTTAACTTGCGTTGTCACGCGCGTTGCTTCTCGCATTGCGATGCACTCACTCGTCAACACTGCGTTTGTTTGCATTCGACATCACACTGAACATATGTTGCTAATTATGTTGTGCTTGTTGAGTTTCTTCCTTTTTCAGGCACGATATTGTATGTACGGTTCATTTGAGGCTGGTGCGACCAGACGAGCCGCATAGGTATTGTATCCCCTCCGTGTGTGACGTGGCAAGAATTCAATGATTCTCCGCATTCTTCAACTGCATGAAATGTAGTATTACTTTGCATTCTTGCTTAAAACTATTGCATCTTTTGTGAATATTTGCTTAATTATAGCTTGCTGCTTCGCATGACCATTTGAGTTACATCCGGCTTTGTGCATATCGCTTTGCATTTTGCCCCTTGCCTGCGGGCATGCCTGTGGGCATGTTTCTTTGTTGTCTTGTTTGTTTGTCTAAGTCTTCGGCCTCGTCAAAAATGGGTCGTCTCTGGGCTTTGACATTCACTCCTGTCACTTATGACTTTCGAGTTCTGTCAAAGAGGGGCAACTGTAGACACCCCATTTTTGACCTACCTTAAGACTCAGACGTCACCAATTGAGCACTTGGTGATGTTGCATATGGTGCTCGTTCTGAAGTTGCGGAGTCTCGGCCGCGAGCCTTGCCTCCGGACTTCCGGACTCTTTTGTGCTCTGCCTCGGTTTGCGAACCGGGTCCCGTTTTCTCTATTTTCTCTTCCCAAAGGGAGGGAGAGGTCTCGTAGACCGTCTCTCAGTGGCCATATGCTACGTTTCGTGGTCATAGGCCATTTTTCCCATTTGGAGCCTAGTTTCCAGTTTTTCGGAGCCGTCGGCCGTGTGCCTCGGTTCGGGACCGCTTAACCACCTCCGTTTGGCATACACCTTGTTTCCTCCCTTTTGAGGGACACTGTGGCCCGAGAGACCAACTTCGTGGTTGATCGCCACCTCCGGTGCTTAATAGTCAGTTTTCGGGGCCCCAGGCCGCGCGTTTCGGTCCCCGAGCCTCCGTTTTGCATCCGTCTTGGTTCATTTTTGGCGGAGACCTCATTTTCATTGTTAGGAAGATTGTAGGAGGGTGGGAGGCCACCTTTTCCCCTGAAAATCCAGTTTTCTCATTTTCTCTCTCCAAAAGCCGATTTTTCTGACAGGAAGCTGGTTTTTCCCACTTTTGAGCCACAATTTCTGGCTTTTCATACCATCTTTGTGATCTACTCATCTGGGAGGCCACCAATCTTGGTAGGCCGACCAGTAATTCCTCCTGACCTTTTTGAACCCCTCTAAAAAGCTGGTTTTTCTCTCTCCTGGTTAACATTTTCTGAGTTTTGACCATACAGCTGTGTTGCACTCATCTGGGAGGCTACCTTTTTGGGGGTGGCCGACCAGCAATTCTTGTTGACCCCTTTGACCCCTGGTCGGCCAACCAGGGGAGGTGGCCGGCTGGCCACCTGGCCCTTTTGCACCTGGCCGGCCATTTTTGTCCCTCCTGGTGCATTCCAGCTGTGCTAGCTGTTTTGCACCAGACCCTTTGCCCGAGGGTCTGTCCTTTTGGAGGGCCATTTGAATTGGTTTTTCCCCCCTTCTTTTTTGGCTCCTCTCCTCTATAAAACCAACACTTGAGCTTCATTTCTAAGGGTTAGAAAATCAGCTGGGGCATTGTTAAAAAATCCTTCATATCTCTCTCATCCAAGCTTCAAAACACCCTTGACCTTGCACCATTTACACACCAACTCATAGCCTACCACCTCCACACTCCATTCCAGCAACTTGGAGGCCATTTGTAGAGGTTGAAAGCTTAGAATCTTGGACCAAAAGCTGCTGGAAATCTGCTCTTGAAGGGTGAGTCCCTATTTCCCCTTTTCTTGCCCCATTTTGCATGATTGATTAGCCTTATTTACAAGCATTTTTGGGCTTCGACCTAAACTAAAAATAGTCTTATTTTGAGCTTATCTTCATGTTTGATCAAGAACTTTTTTCTGTTTGAGGTCTTCTACTCCCCCTTTGTGCTTTATCTCTCTTTTAGGGCTTATCTTGCATAATATAATAGCTTTATTTGTGAGCATTTCTGGGCTTCGAGCCAAACTGTAAAGTATCTTATTTTGAGCCCCTTTTCAACTTTGTTGAAGGGATATTTTCTATTTGAGACCATCTTCTGCCCCTTGTCATTTATCTCTCTTTTAGGGCTATTTTTGCATCATATTTTAGCCTTACTTGTGAACACTTTTGAGATTTGATATAAACTGGAAAAAGTCTTGCTTTGACATCCTCTTTAAGTTTGGTTAAGGTCCCATTTCTGTTTGGGGTCATCTTCTCCTATGCATGCTTCATTCCTTCATGATTAGGGCTATGCATTAGAGCACTTGCATTGGCCATGGTTTGGCCTCTTAGCCACTGAAATCCAGTGGATTTTCAGTGGCTTAGGTGTATTCTTGAAGGCCAAACTCAGAGGGGGGTGACCCCCTCTCTCCTTGTCTTGTTTGGTGGCCTTCTTGGCCTTCCAAAGGACCCCCATTTTGCATGCATTGAAGTCACTTTCCAGGCCTCATTCTGAGGGTTTTGAGGTCTGCCTTAGCTCTGTTGAGGCCGTTTTGGCCATATTTTATGTCTATGTTGCATGTGTAGAGAAATCCCATTCAAGGCCTTTCAAAGAGGCCTTTCTTTGCATGTTTCCGAGACTGATTTTAGGGCCCATTTTGTGAGTTTTAGGGCTGTCATATTCCATTTCCAGAGGTGGTCTTGTCATGCTATAAGTCTATCTTATATGTGCTTAATAACTCCTTGCATGGCCCTCTAAAGGAGCTCATCATTTTTGCACATGTTGGCTACATTTCAGTGATTATTTGAGCATATTTTCACATGTTTTGTTCACTAATTTTTTCTGGTTTGATGAGATCTCACATGCTTCACATACATGTCATGTAACCCATGCTTACTAGCTAATGTTGTATGTTGATTTAGCCCATCATGTTAACGTCTTTTGACCACGCTATAAACTAGTAATATGCATGTTTTGGGACTGCCTTAGCTCTGTCTTTATGCTTCATAGTCAAAAAATGCTTGCTTTGCATACTTGTGGTTCAATACATGTGCCTAGTTTTGAGTTTCGGGGCCATTCTATGCATTGTATGACATATATCCATGATTCGGGATCATTTTGCATCATGTTTCAGTGCTGGAATTTGTATGTCTGTATGCCATATTTCATGCCTTGCCATGCCTTGTTAGAGTTGCATACTATGCCTTAGGTTCGGTCCTCGGTTTGCGTGCATGTGTGCACGCATTTCGATAATCTCATTTTCATCTTATGGCTACTGATGTGAGTGTGGCTGAGGTCCACTCATGTTGGTGTAAGTCCATCATGCATTGCATATGCCATTTCAATTCATAGCATTGTGTATGCTAGGTTGCATGTTAGAGCATCATGTATGCCATGTTACATCGAGCATTGTGTATGCCATTTCATAGCATTGCACATGCTAGGTTGTATGTTAGTCACATTGTGTATGCCATCTCATTTGCATGGTGTTTGGGATAGGAGTTAGCCCAAGCACGGGAAATGAGGGACGTTTCGTACTCCAAGTGACGGAACGTGTCTCAATTCCCGATCGCCGACACTCCGGATTACCCATGATGGAGTCTAGGCCTTGTTTTGTTTATATGTGCATTCATTGTACATTGAGTCATGCAATTCGACTCTTCGGCCATCATGCATCGAGATGCGTGATTGGTGGCACGAGGATCGAAGACTACACTCCCTGAAGAGTAGTCAAGCATACATATGTGAAAATACATTGCCATGCTCCTTTCTTGCTCTCTGTTGCAGCAAATCCGAAACTGGCAGTCTTTTGGAGCTTCGTGCAAATATTCCGGGCTTAATTGTAAACAGGGGCTAATTAGGGCATCGCAATGGATTTCCGCGCAAGGCAACTCAAGCATGCATCATTCATCATTTGGAACAGAGCTGAGGCAGTCCATAGATTTGCGTGTTATTTATTTCATTCCTTAGTTAATTTATTAATTAATTAGGGTTTTGTACTTATTCGGGACTGTATTATTTATTTGGACCCTCTGTGCGAGGGCAATGTTGTAATAAGTGTGCGTGTGTGTGATGTATGTCTTCCAACCCCACGTCTTTCTCCCTTTTATTTACCAGCTTATGATGGTTAGATTAGGGCATTTTTTTCAATTAGCATACAGTATGATAGCATGTTTGCATTCATTCATTTGTTTTGCATGCACCGGGCTCAGCGCATCATACTCACTGCATTGTATTTCAATTCCGAGTTAAATACATGTTAGCTGTAGCATTTCATATGCCATGTTTAGAATAGCCGAGCCTATCTTAGTTGCATTTTGCATGTGTTGCATTAGGCATTTCTGTATAGTTAGGATCATGCATGGATTTCTAACATAGCTTCTGTTTTGGCTTGGAGTACTCGGTAAGTTTTATGCTTTAGCATCCTTGCATGCATGTGAGTGACTGCCGTGATAGCATGCTTACCATAAGGCTATATACTTATGTGATATAACTGCCTGAATGCCTGTGGGTGAAGGTTGGGTTATTTGGATTGGAACAATTCATTCACTGTGAGTTTTAAGCCCACTAGATAGTGGCAAAACTATGTTTTCTAAGCCCACCCGAGGGTGGCAAAATCCGCATTTTAAGCCTACTTGCGAGTAGCAAACCACTTTCAAAAATAAATATGAAATGTTTTGTTTCAATTCAGGCGATCCAGTCTATACTTGTATGCTGTGCGCATCACATAGTAAATCTAGGCTAATAACCGGAATAAGAACGCATAATGTTTTCAAAACTAGATATCTTGGTTAGTAGAGGCCGATCTTTGATCGGGCGAGCGGGGGTGCTCACGAAATGACCTTCCCCAATCGTACCCAAGTTCCTGAGCCGAGGCAACTTTGGTGATGACGGACACGTGGCCTTAGGCAAATGAGTCGGTTTCCTAAATTTCCCCAAAAATAAAATACTTAGGTGGCGACTCTGTATCTGGCAAAGCAGTCCATGTTTGGCACTTCTTTCTTTCAAAAAAAAATCTGTTTTCTCAAAACGATTTGCCGGATTTGGACTCTTTGGGTTCAGATTGAGAACCGTGACAATTGAGTCTGAACTGTAGTGAGCCCATATGAACCAAAATGGGACTCATCCTCCCGGGCGTTCGGGGACGTCTATAGTGACATGAAAAAGATTACATTTAATTAATATACTACATCATCAAAATCAAATGTGATTCAATAAAAATAATCAAAGTAATGACAAAAATCAGAATCTTTCAAACATAAATATTAAAAATTAAGCACAAAATATGACATAGCAATTGATTATTTTTAAACAATATTTATTTTGAGGCATGGACCATGTAATGGTAATATTCTACTCCATTCTATACTAGCATGCATGGTGTCATATTTATGCATGATGTATTCATGTATGCATGGTATGGCATGTCATGATAATCTTATATGTAATAATATGTTCATATATGCAAATCAATGATGATTACAGGTAAGTATGAGAAGAATATCATCAAATGAAATTTTTTTAGATTTAGAAAATCAAATTTTACCGATGCTACCTATATCAATTATTTATTGTTGTTACTGAATGTTACGTGATTACTATTCATCTGAGAAGATGTGGTGAATATTATCTTCAGTCATATATTTTGAACATCCACTCCAAATACCATTTTCTCTTACCGAATTTCACCTTAAAGCACCTACAAAACAAATCAAGTATTCGATTTTGGTACCCAAACCTTTTTGGGTCCGTGAATGTTAGTTTTACATTTTGGAACTCATTTCATATTTGTCCCTAATAAAATTTTCTTGTAAGGACAAAATGAAAATGAGTGATCATTCTTATTACAATAATGACATAAAATATTAGGATTACTAAATGATGATTCTTTAACAAAGAAATTTTTATAAGCCATTTGTTTCTTGTGGGGTTTGTACCCAATACCGGCCTTGTTAAAAATACATCATTGATTTCCAAGTAATTATTTAAATTTTCTTTTCCATGGGTAAACTTGAAAATTATTTTATTTAAATCTTCAATTTTTTCTTTTAAAAAATCATTTTCAATTTTCAAATCACTTGAAGAATTCTTGAGAGAATCATTTTCCTTTTTAAACTTTCGTTTTTATTTTTTAAAGTTTTATTTTCATTTTTAAAGACTTCATTTTTATTTTTCAATATTACAGTTTCATTTTTCAAAACATCATTTTCAAGTTTCAAATCATTTAGCTGAATTTTCAAAGTAGGAAATTCTTTTGATTTCAAAATGTCATTTTCTTCTTTTATATTTGAAAAATCTGTTTGTAACACTTCAATTTTATTAGATAAAAATTCATTTTCTTTTGTTGAACTTGAAAGTAATTTTTTAAGAGCAATATTTTTAATACCAAGTTTGGTAGATTCATCATGCAAATTTTTAAAGGCGGATTTGTAATTCATCAAAAGAATAAGAGTCGTTGTTTACCTCATCATTATCTCCAAATGCCATTAGGCATAGGTTGGATTCTTCATTGTTATTGTCATCGTTTTCTGAGTCACTTTCATCGCTATCTCCCCATGTGGTTTAATTTTCTTTTTACTTCCATTCATCATTACAAGGTTATGGGTCATGAGAGACTCCAAAAGCTCTTCCATGCTCAATCTTGTTAAATCTTTTACTTCTTGAATAGCAATCACTTTTGACTCCCAATTTTTTGGCAAAGACCTGAGAAGTTTTCTTATAAACTCAACATTAGTATAAGATTTACCAAGAGATTTTAGAACATTAATAATATTAGTAATCTAGAAAACATTTCAGAAATAAATTCGTGGGATTCCATCTTAAAAAGCTCATAATTATGAACCAACATACTAATTTTAGATTCTTTAACATGGTTGGTCCTTTCATGTATGGTCTCTAATTTATTCTAAATTTCTTTGGCCGATTCACATGTAAAGATTTTATTGAACTCATTTGAATCTAAAGCACAAAATAAAATATTCATAGCCTTGGCATTCATTTGAATGCTTCTCAAATCATTATTGTTCCATTCGTGTTCTTCCTTAGGCAAGATTCACCCTTGAATAGTCTTCGAGGGTATCTTGTGACCATTGACTATAATTCTCCATAGCTTATGGTTTAAAGCTTAAATGAAAATTTTCATTCTTGCTTCCAGGAAGAATAATTCGAGCCATCAAACAATGGTGGTCTAGAGGGTAATTGTCCTTTAGCAAAATAAGCATCAAAATTGGTTGCAATGATCTACTTTTAGATGGTTAAGTCAAATGCAAGAGCCTAAGCTTTGATACCAATTGTTATCTCAGGTAGGTAACCTAATAGGGGGGGTGATTTGAATTGAGTTTCCAAATAAATTGTCAAATTAAAAATTAACCCAAATAATAAATGAATAAATATGGTCAACACTATAAAATAAAGTAATGAAATAAAATGAGCAAAGAAAAAAAAATCAAACACAGCGATTTATAGTGGTTCGGTACGCCGGACCTACGTTCACTCCACAAGTATCCTCCTCGGGAATTTCTCCACTATTTTTGAAATAGTAATTACACCACTAGCTTCATAGGTGCTAGTGAACCTTTTGCTCAAACTCTCAATAAATTTTCTCATAGAAAATATAACTCAATGAAACACAATACAATATTTGAGAATATGTCAATATTGTAACGCCTTGCCATTCCTCACAAAGCCCAGATAAATACAATAATCTACCCAAAAAGTCATCTTCCTCATTGAACTAGGAGTTAAGAGATTATAATTCAACATTTACATTCCCATAATACCCGAGATTCATATTCCAGTTCACCGAATAAATGACTTCACAAATTACAAGCCTCTAGGGCATACCACAACAACAAAATAAATTTAATAGTCTTGATACAGAATTCCAATTCAAAAATCCAAAATGTCCATGAATCAACATTTCCCAAAATGAGCTATTTCTTATTCTAATCCATCAACGAGGTGGTACTTCATCGTTTCTTGAAAAATAAATAGGGTTCAGCTATATGAACAATAGGAGTACATTTAACCGAGTATTTAATTGTTCGAATAAATTTATAGACAAAATACTATGAGAAGTTTGTGTACACATGTAATCTTCAACAATTAGGTAAACAACATGACAATCAACAATGACAATTGCATTTCACATCCTTACAACACAGAATTGCATAATCACATCAGTAGAAAACATACCATGAGTCCCTTGTAAGAGTCCACATCAAAACACAAGTTGCTTTTGTTTTAAAAAAACATCCCCACCGACTATTATATGGCAGAGAGTGGGCACCAAAAACCATCTGTTTTCCACTTTTACCGACTATAATACGACAGGACTAGTGGACACCCAAAAATACTTTTTCCACATTCGTCCAGTGATAAGCCTAGACAGGGCATTTGGGCACCTTTTAAAATCCCCGCGCGGGTACCAACTCAACACCACATTTTCAAAACCGACTCTTACTCGAACTCATGCATAATTAACAATTTTATCACATTTCCATTCCATTTACAAGCATCCAACATAGCAAGAGATGAAACACAACTTAACATTCAAAGAAAGCCAAGGTCCAAGCCACAATTCCAGTACCATAGCAACATCCACATCTTTCATCTCTTTATTTATTTATAACATTCCAGGAATTTAAGGAGATTCCACACTAATTAATGTTTTCTACTCAAAAGGTTTTTCCCAATAGGGTGAGCCAAAGTCCAGTAGAAACAATCTAACACAATATATTAATCTTAACAAAGATATAACCATAAAATGCATGTCTAATACCCATTATAGAATCAATCAGATCTTACAAGATCATAATATGCCAAATTCTTTTATTCTAGTCTGTCTTAGCTCAATTTCATTAATATTAATTCATAAGTCACATTCATTATTATCCGGATAACCCAGCTGAGACTACAACTCAGTGATTCTCAAGCATACATAATCAATATACAACACTTCAATTTGTCATTTTACGAAAATTTCGTCTGCGGGAATCGGCACCCATGTACAGGCGCGGTTTTTGGGACTTACACTCAGGACACACAGGCCAACTAAATTCAATGGAGTCCATCTTCTTTCTCCTCCCATATATGGAGTACATCCTCTTTCTCCTTGTAAATATCATACATATATAATGTATTATAACACCGTCATATTCAATGGCAACCAATAAGAGATTAGCTTCAATTCGCCTAGTCCTCATGCAATTTTCTAAAACAATCATGGCTATCCTCAACTGATAGCTCAACACAGATATTTCTAAACAGATATACAATCTCAAAGATAGATAAATTAGCCAAATTTTCATAAGTGAGAGATAATACATATCCAACTACACTGTTTATATAAATAACCCTCCAATTTCACATTTTCAATACCAATTTCATTATTTATGCAAAGTCAATATTGGAGACAATTTAGGACAAAATCCCCAATTTTCTTCCAAAACCAAATCTATGTTTTAAAATCCATAAATCTAACACAATACATGCTATTTACACCCACAACCATTTTTAATACCTTCATTTGGAAATCTCTCTTTTGACTTTAAATCAAAACCCTAGGTTTGTCTACAATTCTCCAAATCCCAATCCTGTCCATATAACATCAAATAACTAAGTAAAAAACCATATGAAAGTGTAGAAAATCCCTACCTCAAGCTTAGAAGACGGGGGGAGAAGTGAAAAAACTCCAAAGATGCCGAAACCAAGATTGATTCGGATCAAAACGAAGCTCTTGAAGTGATCACCCTTTTTGACAAAGGTACAAGGGTGGAGAAATCACTAGATCTAGATGAAAAAGTAGAGAGAATGTAGGTTTTAGAGAGAGAGGGTCCCGACCTAGGGTTTTGAAAGAGAAAGAGATGAAAAAGTGATGTAAAAAGAGGCTGCTGCAAACTGATATACGCACAGTTTGCTTGAGCACAAGAGTTGACGCTCAAGCATCAGACACAATACATTTTTCCACTCAAGCACAAGAAGTGACCGCTCGAGCGCAGAATACACATATCCAGTAGTTTTGCAGATAGAAGAACATCGCTCGAGTGCTAGAGTGGCTACTTGAGCGCATACTCGCTTGAGAATAAGAAACACTGCTCGAGCGTAGAATACACTCTCCTAGTAGTTTTGCAGATCTGTAAAAGTACTGAGAGTTTGCAAAGCCCGCTCGAGCGGAAAAGCAAAATTCTGGGCATCAAGAGTTGGGAACAGAACAACCAACCTGTCCCAAATACAACCACAACAATCCAATAGCCAAGTTTAAGGGAAAAGAAGATAAGCAAGACATATTCATCAGTACGCAATCAAGAAACCTGAGTCCAGAATACAACAAGGGTCGGGTCAAAACTGGAACCGCTATAATCTCCCCCCTTAAGGAATTTCGTCCCCGAAATTTTAAATCAAATTTTAAAACTAAGTTGAAACCAATTTCAATAACGATGGATAATCAATCCCAATACCAAAATCCATTCTCTGGTCATCCTTTTTCATCATTTTGATACACAAGTTCCGATATTGAAAGTAAAATCCATATTCCCAAAACATTTACAATGTTTATATTAAATTATGTTTCCAAAACATACACAACATATACAATGTTCTCTTATATCCAAAACATACATAATGTTTTTATATTTCATTAACATAACAAATTTCCATTACATGCTCAAACATCAACAAATAAGTCCGGATATTTCTCACAGACTTCCAACTCGCGTTCCCAAGTTTCTTCCTCAACCCTGTGATGTTTCCACAATACCTTAACCAAAGGAATTGTCTTGCCTCGCAAGACTTGGTCCCGAGTATCCAAGACTCTCACCGGTCTCTTCTTATACGAGGAATCCTTATCTATCTTTAAGTTAGTCCAATCCAACACATGTAATGGATCCGACTCTTACTTCCGAAGCATGCTAATATGGAACACATCATGAACCCCGAAAAGTTGTAACGACAAGGTGTAGATACCCCATTTTTGACGGCCCTTACGACTTGGACGTCCTCATATGCACACCTGATGATGAGTCTGTTTGCTCGCCAAGTGCTCGAAGTCCTCAGTGGAATGCCACAACTTTGAGCCTTTTAAACCCTACACCCTTTTTGTCTTATTTTTTGGACCATGCCTTAGTCTTTCCAGCTTGCAACCTCTGGTGGCCTGCCGACCATCATTTTTGGGCTACCAGCCACTGATGTGGCTTGCCGGCCACCAATGTATTTTGCAGATATTTTATGCCAGCTATGCCAGCTCTTTGCACAGATACATGCATTTATCTCCACGTGTAAGGCTGGATCTCCTCAGGGAATTTTATTTTTTCTATATATAGGAACCCCCTCTCTCTTGTAGCAAGGTTAGAAAATTTTGAACTCAAAAATTTTCCTCTCTCTCTCTCTCTACAAATTCGCTACACTTTTGCCTACAATTCCTTAACCTTTGCCTATACACCCTTAACCAAATCTCACCATCTTTAAGCTGAGGTACTTTTGAGCTTGGTTTGAGATCTAGGAGGGTGTTGTTTGCTTGGTTTTGTTGCTTGGAGTTGCTCTTCTCTTCAAAGGTATAAGACTTTGCTTGTAACTTTGTTTTATTTGCTTTTATTCCTACTGTTCTTCCATTGTTTTGGGCTGTCAAAACTTTTTTTTTTTTGTTTTTGTTTGTTTGTTTGTTTTTTTTTTGGAGGGGGGGGGGGGGCTAAAGCTTGGGTTTAAGGCCATTAAAGGTTGAGGGGTTGATAGCCCTTCTTTGTACCTTGTTTGGAGGCCTTTGCCCTTGTGTTTCTCACCATTTTTCTATCTTTTTCCAAGCTTTTAAACACTAATTTTTAGAGCTTTTTTAGTGGCCAAAATCTTGTTTTGAAGTTCAAATTTGGAGGCGTTAGTCTCCCCTCCTTGTGTCTTGCTTACTAGCCTAGGTTGTGCCATGTTTTAGCATGTTAATCTAGACTTTTTTTAGCTAAATTCTAGCATGTTCTAGGACTTGTTTTAGACTATTTTGCCTCTGTTTTGGGCTGGTTGTTGCATTTGAGCTTTGTTTTGCATGCTTCAAGTGGAAGTGCCCTTACAAGCTTGGTATTATAGGCCTTTAGACACCACTTGTTTGAGTTGATTACATTGTTTTTGTGTTTTTCTCACTTAATTTTAGCAAGCATAATCTCTGCAACCTCCCTCATTTCTTCACTCTTTGTTTGCTTTGAGGGTTGTTTCAATCTTGGGATTGTTTAAGCTTGAGATTGAGGTCCATCTTTAATGGTTTAATCCTCTTTTGGGGGTTCGTTATCAACAGCATGACACCTCTCTCTTGTCTTAAACTACCCCTTGTTTGACCCTTCCTTCCTTTTTAGAGGATTCAACTCACCAATGGACTTAATTGGTTAAAGAATGATTGGTAAGTTAAAATGAGTAACTAAAACTTGGAATTAAAAGTGAGAAAGATAATATTTGGTTGTGTTCAATCGGACGTTAATAGAATACACAGAAGTTTGAACCATTTCATACTTGCTAGTGATGAAATGATTCAAAGTCTCCAAGGTCAACTTCTTCCCTTGGTCATTCGTGAAAGGGAGGAGGCTTGTGTCTTGTTTTTTCATTTATTGAACTTGCACAGTTGGTTTCACGAGCCATCATACAATGAAATTACATCCATTGATGGTTTGGGAACCAAAGCTTTCTACTCCTTTGATTTTCCCATGAAAAGGAAGGGTAGGTTGTGCAAACAAACCCTTGAAATACCCTGTATATGCTTTATTTGTCCTCTGTTGCAGCAAGATGAACCTGTGCATCAGTGGCCGGCAGACCACTATCTATGGCCAGCAACCTTCAACCATGGCCGGCTAATAGCCAGCAACCTTTACCAGTGGCTGGCCAGCCACTGATGCAAAATTTAGTAGAGTGTTGGTAAGGCACAACAGAGTGAGGAGCAGTGTTGGTGTTTAACTATGCAAACAGAGGCATTCGAAAGCAAAACGGTGGTCTTTTCGGGTGGAATCCGAACATGCGCATGCACATCCCTCGTTTCTCGAGGCGTAGTAGTTAATTGTTTAGTTTAATCATTAATTACACTTGTGTTGTAATTATTTAATTAGTTAACTAGAATAGTTAATTAATTCAAGTGTTGTAATAATTAGTTAAGTAGTTTAGCTAGTTATTCATTTTTTTTTTGTAATAATTAGCTTAGCTTTAATTAGTTAGTTAATTAGTTAATCTTTTCTGACTCTCCTTCGTGAGCGCATAATGTAATAATGTGTATGTTTTCCAATCCCACATCTTTCTCTTTTTTATTTACTAGCTTACGATGGTTAGTTTAAGGACATCATGTTTTGTTTAGCATACTTCATGTTTGCATTCACTTGTATTGCATGCATCGAGGCTCGGTTCATCGTTCTAACTGCATTGTCATTTCAATACATTCTTTGAATACATGTTTAGACCACATGCTATTTAAATCGATTCATACGCCATATTAGTAGCCAAGCCTATTAATTGCATTATTTGTATGTGTTGCATTAGTCATATCGTATAGTTAGGAATCATGCATTTTTCTAACTTTTTTGTTTTATCTTAGCTTGGAGTACTAGGTGAGTTTTTAGTGCTTTAGCATAATTGCATGAGTGTGATTGTTACCATGACTAGCATGCTTGCCATGAGGCTAAGTGCTTACATGTTGAACTATTTGAGTGCCTGTGGATGAAGGCTTGTTGCTTGAATTGGAATGATTCAATAAATGTACGTTTAAGCCCACTTTGTTAAGTGGCAAATTCAAACTCTTTTCAAAAAACAAACACGAAATTGAATTGTTCCAATTCGAGAAAACTAGTCTATACCTTGTATGCGCGCATTACATAGTAAATGCTAGCCTAATAAACTGGAACAAGAGCATATAATGTTGATAAAAATCATATCATGATTAGTAGAGGCCGATCTTTGATTGGGCGAGCGGGGGTGCTCAATTCATGACCTTCCCCTCTCATACCTAAGTTCCTGAGCCGAGACAATCTTGGTGATGACGGACACGTGGCCTTTGGCACGAGTCATGGGTTTCCTAAATTTTTCCAAAATAAAATATTTAGGTGGCGACTCTGTATCTTGAAAAGCAGTCCAATTTTGGCATTTTTTATTCAAAATCAAATTTTCAAATGATTTGCCGGATTTGGACTCTTTGGTGTTTATCAATTTCACATTGCACTTGTGAGATTAGATTCAGAACCGTGAGAGTCCGAACTGTAGGGCTTCTTTCAAACTTCCGAAAGGGGTGCGAAAAAGCCGAGCTACAGTTTCTGGCGACTCTGCTAGGGATTTAGAGAACTTGACTCGAACTCATGATTTGAAATTTTATCTACACTCATATATTTCTTTGTATTGCATTTGCATTGGTGTGCTTAACTCACTGTGTTTGCCATCTACTATTCCTGGACAGTTTGTCGAAGGCTTGCCTTAAGGCTGACCGGTCGCGGGCTCTACCACAATGGGAACACAACCCTTGGATCTGGACTACCTCTATACCGTTTGATCCTCCTTTCACTTCTCGGTGTCAGGTGTGAGAGGTATGTTTGGTAGTCTTGCTGAGGTACCCTTTTTGACTATTTGGCCTAGTTGCATATTGAAAGCCATAGAGACTGTTCCAAACTAGGATAGGATGCTCACCCAAATACAGGATTGTGTCAAACCATTTTGCTTGAATAGCAAACCCTAGTTCCTGACGAAACTAGGACAGGGTAACCCTATCCCCTCATAGGGGTGTTTTGGCTCTCACTTACTTGGTATGTGCTTTTAGAGTGAAACTCTACCAGAATGTGCATATTAGTTGCAAGTTTGGGTATCAGATTTGAGGGCAGAAATCAGTGTTTAGTGCAATTCTGCAGCTTTTGATTACAACTGTGTGTTGTTAACATCTGAGCTGAGGTGCTGTGTGATTTCTGATTATTGCTTTCCTTTTTGCTTTATTTCTTTTTGCAAGGTAGTTTATCACAATTGCTTCGGACAGTTCAGATACCCCCCAAGCACTCCGGACCCATGTAAGGAGACTTTATAGATCCGGGATCTTGTTAGGGGACAACCTGTGTTTGCTTTGCTCCCACCGGTTACTAGATGAAGGAGAGTTAGGCACAATTCATCGGTTCGGCAATCACCTGCATCTAGTCAGGCTCAATCTTCTACATCTAGGCCAGCAAGAGATCACTCGCCTATTCAGATGACTCAGTACCCTGCAGTCAGTATGGAGGACTTGATTCGTCATCTCTAACAAATAGTGGAAACCATGCAGCAAGATGCTGCCCGCCAAGATGAAGTTACAACCCATCAAGCTAAAGCTAAAGTGATAAACAGGTTGCAGCGACAGCAACCACAGTAAGCAACAGCTTCTGCATCTCATGCACTTCTTGCGGGTACCCCAGCACCCGGAATCACTACTAATGCCCAGGCTAAGAATCAGGGTAATCCAGTAGACACCATCCTACCACAAGCCTCTGAGGCACCAGTGTGCCAAATCGAGCCTCCGTTTGAATTCGAGGTTGACTTAACTGTACTTAAGGTCAACAAGCTAGAGAAGCTTTTCAAGCAGACCCAAGGTGTGAACTCAATCCCCGACATTGAAGATGGGTATATCGATACTGCAATAACCTTGCCAGACCAGTTTAAAATGCCACACATAGATCGGTTCGATAGCTCTGGAGATCCCATGGTTCATTTGCGGTTGTTCTCAGACATTCTACGGCCGATAGGCCTTACTAGACTTCAAAAGTTGTCACCTTTCGGCCGGACCTTGATAGGAATAGCGGCTATCTGGTATGCAAAGTTAGAGGATTCAGTAAAGCAGAGCTGGGAGGAAATGGCTGAGGCCTTCATCGCACAATACTCATACAACACGCAGATCGAGGTCACAACCTGTGATCTTCAGGCAACCCGTCAAGAGCCAAATGAGGGCTTCTCAGACTTTGTAATGAGGTGGAGGGCCAAGGCTTCGATGATGACTACTAAGCTGTCAGAGAAGTATCAAATCAGGATGGTGGTCCGCAATCTGCAAAGGAAATTATTGCAAAAGATGATCATCTTACCGTTGTTCACATTCACTGAGCTTCATGAGATAGGGGTTCAGATTGAAGATGCAATGAAACAGGGGTTGATAACCGATGAGAATGAGCAAGCTAAGAGGCCTTTTGCGCGCAATTCCAATGCAACCACCAGTGGAAGCACAACTGCGTGGCTATCTGATGTGAGTGTCGTTACTACCACAGCCAAGACCACCAACCCTTTCGCCAACATAACTCCACAAATCCCAAATAACCAGGCCCGATCCCAAAGGGTCTTTACCCCACTCTACATGCCTTTATCCCAAGCCATGAAGGTGCTGATAAAAAAGGGGCATCTTAAGCCATTAAAGTCCCGCCTACTAACCGATCCTCTTCTACCTAAACACAACCCAGCCAAATATTGCACTTTTCACCAGCAGCGCGGTCAAGACACCGTCCAATGCTTCAGGCTGCATCATGAGATTCAAGATCTCATCGACAACAAGGTGATAGCACCACCCCAAAAGTCAAATGTAACCACTAACCCTCTCTCGGTCCACAATCAAGTTCCCCTGCTCTGGAACCTAAACCTAATACATACACTAGCCATCCCCTATGACCCCAACATATAGATTACCCCTTCTTACCTACCCAGACCGATGTTGTTCATCCCTAAAAGCACGGACTTGTGCATGATGGAGACGTCCACACTTCAACCTGAACCCGTGGTGGTGACAATGGTAGAAGAAGAGAGGTTGACCTTAGAGAAGAGTACAAGTCCGCTGCTTGAGTGCTTTAAGGATTTGACTGAAGGAGAATATGACTCGTGCTATTACATTGTGCCAGTTGATCAAGCCAAACCTGAAGTGGTATTGCCAACAGTAGTGGAGGTCAATGTGGTTCAGGAGAATGGCCCGAGCCAAGGTCAGGATGATCTGGCGGAGCTAAAAGAGGACTTAGACAATTTGCAGTTCTATGACGAACAAGATTAGGGGGATGTACAGATTGACTGGTTTAATTTGAATGGGTCGAATTAAGTGATAAACCTGACAGAGAGGAAGGAATTGAACCAAAACCTGAAGAAAAGGAAGCAAGAATAGCTGTAGTGGTTGGAATGGCCGAGGAAAAGGAAAAATTGTCGGAGAGCATCGACATCAAGAATTTAGCTTAGGAACTGGGTGCCGTGAGTACCGTGGATACAGAACAAGAAGCCGCGTTGAAGCGGTTTGTGTAAGAAAGGGATCAAGACAAACGGGAAGCTGGAAAAGCCCAACACCGTGTGAGGGATATCTCTGATGTGAGAATGATCAGACCGGAGCCGAACAATTGTTTGTCGGTTGCCGGAGGGGTATGGTGGGAAGACAACGATATACTTTTGGCTCACATTGATGAAGATTGGGGTGAAGACCTAGTAGACAATACTTGGTACACTGAAGAGATTGACCACATGACAAGAAGTGGACGGTACTTCAAGCCGCCACACTTGGACCAAGCTGAAGCCTCCGGAAAAGATAGAGAAGTTGAAAAGCAGAAGGAAAAACAATTGGAAGAAGAGGTGGTGCTGAAACAACTGAAGAAGATCCAAGCAGATATTTCAATCTGGGGTCTGTTTATGGCTTCTCGAGTGCATTGACAGGTTGTACTATCAGCTATGGACAAAGCAAAATTGTCCATTGACACGACTCTTGAACAGCTTGTAGGATTAGTTTTCCCAGGTGGTGCCAGTCCAACCCTAACCTTTTCCGAGAAAGAATTGTCGCTGGAAGGCTCAGCACACAACAAACCTCTATACATATCAGTTGAGGGCAGAGAAAAGTGGGTACCAGTGGTATTGGTCGACACTGGGTCAGCTATCAACATCTGTCCTTCTCGCACAGCTTATGCCATTGGCCAGAAACCAGTAGATTTCGTACCTATAGCCCAGGTGATTCGGGCGTATGACAATATGAGCAGAGAGGTTATGGGCATGATACAGATTAGAGTTCAAGTGGGCCCAGCTCAACAGGATATTGAGTTCCATGTCCTGGATATGCTAGCCACTTTCAATCTACTGCTAGGGAGACCTTGGTTGCTCCTCTACCCTTCACCAAATGCTGAAATACCCTTATGGGAAGAGAGTGGCTATCTTTTTTGGGAATTCATCTATCCATCCTCCGCCAGAGGTAACTACACCTATGTTGGAAATCGTTCATGACGAGGAAGATATTTTCCTTTAAGGGTTCACTCTAGCTGAGACCTGAGCAGTGCAAACCATCTTGGCAGCAGATGAGGGCATGTATATCAGCGCCCAATCAATCTATTTCATGAACAAGCTCCAACATGTACCAGGAATGGGGTTGGAAAGAAGTGGCTAGAAAGGTGTCACATCATTGGCTAATGTGCCACATAATCCACATGTCTTTGGTCTTGGCTATACGCCCACCAAAGAGGATTAGGTCAGGACATGAGAAGAGATGGTAGGCAGAGCTAGAGCCAAACAGGCTGGAAAATGCTATGAGCTTGTTCACAGTCCGATCCAGGGAACGCTGAATGGCCATTTTGTCTGGGAAGGGGAAGACTTCCCTTTTTGCGGCTTTCCCGAGTCCTGGTTGAATTTTGAGAAGCAACGTGTTCCTGACTTTGAAATTTTTCTTTGACTTGCCGCTGCAAGACAGTGATGTCGAGGAAAAGGCTGAGCCAACTGCTGAAGCTAAACGAAGCGTAGAAAGTGACTCGGACAACAGCGAGCTTGGAGTAGGGGCAGCACTGGTATGTCTTCTTTTAGATCCTCTAGCCGACTTAAAGAGCTTGGGAGATAACCCTACTGTCTCCATGATCGGGGACCAACCGGGTGTGAACCCATCTAGCAGCATTTTGGATGCATCTGAAGCGCCATCTCTCGTTTGGCAGTTGGAGGAGGGCTATCTGTCTAGTAGTTCTGAGTCGGGTAGTGAACCAGAATCTGATTCCACAGAGTCTGTGGAGTCAGAATTAGATTCCGGTTCTTCTGAGTCTGAGTCCAGTATTCCTGGGGGTGACAACCCAGATGCCAAGTCATCTTTTTCTTTTGCTTTTGAGTCAGTTCTAACCAAAGAGCTGGATGAGTTGAACCTTATGAATGAGAATGTTGTTGCAGATTTTGAGTATTTCTCTATGCCGCTTGTTTATTGCATTGATCAAGATTTTCAAAATTTTAATGAAAATGAAGAGGAAGGAATTCCTATGGTTTTGAAAATTTTGATTAATCGAGAGTAAGAGAGGTTTGCAAAACCCTTTGCTGATGAAATCCTTGCTTTTAGTGTGCTCTTAGTCATTTTATTAAAAGATTTCAAAGATGTTTTTGCGTGGTCCTACGAAGACATGCCTGAAATCAATCCTGAGATTGTGCAGCATTGGATCCCTCTCGACCCCAAGGCCTGACCTGTCAAACAGAAGTTGTGGAGAATACGCCCGGATTGGGCATTGAAAATTAAGGAAGAGGTCACCAAGCAGATTGAAGCAAGTTTCTTGTTAGTATTTGAATATACGACTTGGTTGGCCAACATCGTCCTAGTGCCGAAGACGGATGGTAGAATCTGGGTATGTGTAGATGTAGACGTCCCCGAACGTCCCGGGAGGGAATCCCGTTTTGTTCATTGGGCTCACTACAGTTCAGGACTCAATGACACGGTCCTGTATCTAATCTCGCATAGTGCAATGCAAGACCGATGAATCATCAAAGAGTCCAAATCCGGCAAATCGTTTTTGAAAAACTGATTTTTAGAAAGAAGTGCCAAACATGGACTGCTTTGCCAGATACAGAGTCGCCACCTAAATATTTATTTTGGGGGAATTTAGGAAACCCTGACTCGTTGCCTAAGGCCACGTGTTCGTCATCACCAAAGTTGCCTCAGCTCGGGAACTTGGGTACGATTGGGGAAGGTCAGCTATGAGCACCCCCGCTCGCCTGATCAAAGATCGGCCTCTACTAACCATGATATCGAGTTTTGAAAACATTATGTGCTCTTATTCCGGTTTTATTAGCCTAGAATTACTATGTGATGCGCGCAGCATACAAGTATAGACTGGATCGCCTGAGTTGGAACAAAACATTTCATGTTTGTTTTTGAAAGCGGTTTGCTACTCGCAAGTAGGCTAAAATGCGGATTTTGCCACCTTCGAGTCGGCTTAGAAAACATGGTGATTTGCCACTATCTAGTGGGCTAAAACTCGCAATCAATGAATTGTTCCAATTTAGATAATCCAACCTTCACCCACAGGCATTCAGGCAGTTATATCACATAAGCAAATAGCCTCATGGTAAGCATGCTATCATGGCAGTCACTCACACACATGCAAGGATGCTAAAGCATAAACACTTACCGAGTACTCCAAGCCAAAGAAAGAAGCTAATTAGAAATCATGCATGAATCCTAACTATACTGAGATGCCTAATGCAACACATACAGGTATGCAACTAAGATAGGCTCGGCTATTCTAAGATGGCATATGAAATGCTACAAAAATCATGTATTCAACTTGGAATTGAAATACGATGCAATTAGTATGATGCGCCGAGCCCAGTGCATGCAATACAGATGAATGAATGCAAACACGTGAACATATAGATGCTAATTGAAACATGCCCTAAACTAACCATCATAAGCTGGTAAATAAAAGGGAGAAAGACGTGGGGTTGGAAAACATGCATCACACACACACGCACACTTATTATAACATTGCCCTCTCACAGAGGGTCCGAATAAATAATACACAACTGAAAGAATAACGAATTACAACTAATTATTACATAACCCTAATTAATTAACAAATTAACTAAGATAAATAAGCTAGCATGCAAATTTAAATAAAAACAGACTGCCTCAGCTCTGTTCCGAATGATAGGGATGAATGCATGCTCGGGCTGCCTTGTCGGGAAATTCATCGCGATGCCCTGATTTGCCTATGTTTGCGACTGGTCCCGGAATACTGTACAAAGCTCCAGAAGGCTGCTTGACCAGTTTTTGCTGCTGGTTTCCGGTTTGCCGCAACAGAGAGCGAGAAAGGGGCATGGGAAAGTATCTTCAACATATGTACGCATGACTACTCTCCCCATCATTGCACAAGCTCCAGGGAGTGTAGTCCTCGATCCTCGTGCCACCAATCATGCATCTCGATGCATGATGGCCGAGGAGTCAGATTGCACAACTCGATGTAAAATGAATGCACATATAAACACAACAAGGCCTAAACTCCATCATGGGTAATCCGGAGTGTTGGCGACCGGGAATCGAAGCACGTTTCGTCACTTTGAATACGAAACGTCCCTCGTTTCCCGTGGTTGGACTAAACCCTACTCCAAACACTATGCAACATACGTGGCATACACGATGCGACTAGCATGCAACCCTAAATGCAATGCAACTAAGACATGCTAGCATACGAAGGATGCTATGTAAACACGCAACTAGCATACACAATGCTATGAACTAAGAATGGCATACTCAATGCACATGAACTATATGGCAACGCAATGCACACATACGAAGATGGACACACACGAAGATATGAACAAGGCATTCACAACGCGACAATCAAACATGCGGCAACATGGATATGGCATACATCATACATTTTTCCAGCTCTGAAATGACACACGAAAGGGTCCCGAATCATGCAAACACCTCACACAATGCATGCTAGGTGGCCAAATACCAAAACTAGTGAAGTGGATTACACTAGAGGTATGCAAAGCGATGCTCAAATGACCAAACCACCCCCAAACAGCCCCTATGCAGACCAAAACAGTAGCAAATATGGACTAAAATGGTGGCGCAAAAGGCATGGAAATGAAGCTCATGCAATGGTCCAAAAATGAGGCAAACAAACACAACTCTCAAATGCACTTAAGGAGTGGAAAACATGGGAACATGGCACAAGTATGAGGTTTGAAATAACATGCACAATGATGCCAAGACATGCAAACACCTCTTCAAGCATGCAAGAGGCTACAAAACTCAAGGCTAGGCATGGATATTGAACTACAACCATGCATAGCATGCATCATTCAACCATGAGGCACAAAAATAGAGCTAAGGCAGTCCAAAACATGCACAAATCAGGTTAAGGCATGCCAAAGAGTGCTAGAATCAAGGGCCAAAACAACATGCAATACAAGCTAGTGAAGAGGGTTTACACTACAAGTATATTAAGCATACAAGAGCCACTAAACCAGCAAAAGTTAGAGGTATGAAATGCCAAATAAAGCCCAAAAACTCACTGAAACATGGTCTATGCATGCAAGAATGAGATGCTCCTTTGATAGGCCATGAAGAGGGTTGTTCTACACATGCAAGATGGGCACCCAATATGACAAAACCACCTCTAGACAGAGGTTATACAGGCCCTAAAACTCACTAAAAATGGCCTGAAATGAGGCTAGGAAGCATGCAAGTATAGGCTCCTTTGATATGCTATGAAGAGGGTTATTCTATACATGCAAGAGGGACACCTAATATGGCAAAAAAAGCTCTGGAAAGAGCTCATGAAGGTCCTAAAACTCACCAAAAATGGCCTGAAACATGGCTTGGAAGCATGCACACATGGGCTCCCTTGTTAGGCCAAATATGCTAGAAAACAAGACAAGGGGTGAGAGGGTCATCCCTCTCTGATTTTGGTGCTCAAAACAGTATGCTAGCCACTAAAAATCCACTGGATTTTAGTGGCTAAAAGATCAAACAATGGTCAATGCAAAGGCCCTAAGGCATGGCTCAACATAAAATGAAATGAAGCATGCAAGGGGGTAGATGACCCCCAACAAAAAAATGATCTGAAACAAACATGTTAAGGACCTCAAAATAAGACTTTTTTTGGTTTATGACAAATCCCAAATATGCTTGCAAATAGAGCTAAGATATGAAGCAAAATAAAGACCAAAAGGGGAAATAGGGTGTTACCTTGTAGCCAAGAACTCCACCAGCTTCTGGACCAAAAAAGGCAACTCCTTAGCCTCTGAAAACAAGCTCCAAGAACCTTAGAGTGATGGTGGAACTGTATGGTTGTGAGGTGGTGTGCAAAAGGGTCAAGAACTATGGACTTTGAACACAAAATATAGAGATAGAGAGAGATATATCTATGTATGCCTTAACCAAATTCTGAACCTTTGCTAATGAGGGAGAGGCCCTCCTTTATAGCCAAAGAGGTTCAAAGCTTCTCCTAGAAGCTTAAAACCAAGCTTGAAGATCCTCCATACACGTGTATGGAGGATCAATTATGTGCCTTCCAGCTGGCACCAGCTGGCAACAACTCACAGAGACAAGACAGGGGAGAGTAGGCTGACCAGTTCAGGTGGTCGGCCGACCACTTGCCCTGGTCGGCCGACCACTTGCCCTGGTCGGCCGACCAGTTCAAAAGGTCCAAGGTGGTCGGCAGCCTCCTAGGGTGGTCTCCAAGCTGAAAGCAAGCTAGTGGTATAGTGGAGACCAGTCAAAAGTGGCTCAAAAACCAAGGAGACCAGCTTTCTGACAAGAAAATCGGCCGGCGGGAGAAAAGGTGGTCTCCCACCCTTGTACCACCTTCCAAACAATGAAAATAGGGTCCATACAAAAAATGAACCACGACGGATGCAAAACGAGGGTTCGGGGGCCAAAACGCGTAGTCGGGTGCCCCGAAAACTGACTGTTAAGCATCAAAAGTGGCGTATGACCACGAAGGTGGTCTCTCAGGCCATAGTGTCCCTCTAGAGAGAGGAAACAAGGTGTGTGCCGAAAACCAGAGCGAACGGAGAAAGTTAAGCAGTCCCGAATCGAGGCGCACGCCCGATGGCTCCGAAAATCGAAAGCTGGTCTCCAAACGAGAACAGTGGTCTACGACTACGAAAAGTAGCCTACGGCCACTGAGAGATGGTCTACGAGACCTCTCCCTCCCTTCGGGAAGAGAAAATAGAACCTGGTTCACAAACCGAGGCAAAGCACAAAAGAGTCCCGAGGTCTGGAGGCAAGGCTCTCAGCCGAGACTCTGTAACCTCAGAACGAGCACAACATGTGCAATCACCGAGTGCTCAATCGATGACGTCTGAGTCTTAAGGTCGGTCAAAAATGGAGTGTCTACAGTAGACTTTAGGGATTTGAACAGAGCTAGTCCGAAGGATAACTTCTCTTTGCCACACATTGATGAATTAGTGGATTTCACCGCGGGTCATGCATTTCTCTCCTTCATGCATGGGTTTTCCGGGTATAACCAGATTCTGATGGCACTCAAGGACAGAGAGAAAACTACATTTACTACACCATGGGGAACCTACTACTATCGGGTGATGCCGTTTGGACTGAAGAATGCTGGGGCTACCTATTAAAGGGCTGCAATCACTATTTTGCATGATATGATCCATAAAAAGGTCGAGGTGTACGTGGATGACATGATTGTCAAGTCCAAAGAAAGAGAAGGCCACCACACCGCCTTGGAGAAATTCTTTCAACGGATTAAAGAATTCAAATTGAGATTGAATCCACAGAAGTGTACTTTTGGTGTAACAGCAGGGAAAATGATGGGCTTCTTGATCACACAGAGAGGCATCGAGGTAGATCCTTCCAAAATCAAGGCCATCCTAGAAATGCCACCACCAAGTACTGAAAAGGAGGTGCGAGGCTTTCTGGGTAAAGTGCAATTTATAAGACGGTTTATTTCTAAATTAACATTGACTTGTGAACCACTTTTTGGTCTCCTTAAAAAAGGAAAGAAATTCTGATGGGATGATCGATGTCAATTTGCTTTTGAGCAGATCAAGCAATATCTTCAGAATCTACCTGTGTTATTGCTGCCAGAGCCGGGGGAGCCTTTGATTCTGTATCTGTCAGTCACAGACACCACAATAGGATGCATGCTTGCTCAGGAATCTGAGGATAGGGTGGAGAAAGCCATCTATTACTTGAGCAAGAAAATGCTGGATTACGAAACCCGTTACACCCCGCTGGAGAAAGCTTGCCTAGCCTTGGTATGGGCTACTAGGTAGTTGAGGCACTACTTGTTAGCCTACTCTGTAATTCTGGTTTCGAGATTAGATCCCATCAAATATCTCTTTGAGAAACCAACACTTACGGGTAGGCTAACCCGTTGGTTGCTTCTTCTCTTCGAATTTGATCTCAAGTATGTCACTTGCAAGTTGGTCAAGGGGAGAGCTGTAGCGGAGTTCCTGACAGATCACCCAGTAGAAGGTGATAAAGCGGTAGAATACCTGTTCCCAGATAAAGTCATTCTGCAAGTCGAGGAAAAGATTTGGACAATGTACTTTGACGGAGCGTCTAATCAGTACGATTATGGGATAGGTGTGTAGACACCCCATTTTTGACCGTCCTAAAGACTTGGACGTCATTGTTTGAGTGCTCAATGATTGCGCATGTTCGCGCTTGTTTAGAGTCCCCGAGGTTTTTGGTTACTGTAGACGCGTCCCGAGGACTCCCGAAGCTCCGCGCTTTGTGAAGGCGCGAAATCTCGTTTGTTCTCTAGCATACTACAGTTCGGACTCAATGTCACGGTTCTGAATCCAGTCTCGTAAAGTGCAATGCAAGACCGATAAATCACCAAAGAGTCCAAATCCGGCAAATCGTTTTGGAAAACTGATTTTTATAAAGAAGTGCCAAACATGGACTGCTTTGCCAGATATAGAGTCGCCACCTAAATATTTTGTTTTTGGGGAAATTTAGGAAACCCTGACTCATTGCCTAAGGCCACGTGTCTGTCATCAACAAAGTTGTCTCGGCTCGGGAACTTGGGTACGATTGGGGAAGGTCATGTAATGAGCACCCCCGCTCGCCCGATCAAAGATCGGCCTGTACTAAGCATGATATCTTGTTTTTGAAAACACATGCGTTCTCATTCCGGTTAATTAGCTAGAATTACTATGTGATGCGCACAATACATAAGTATAGACTAGATCGCCTAATTTGGAACAAAGCATCGCATATCCATTTGTTTGGAAATGTGAAGTTTGCTACTCGCAAGTAGGCTAAAACACAGATTTCAATAAATCGTTCCAATTCAAGTAATCCAACCTTCACCCACAGGCATTCAGGCAGTTATATCAAATAAGCAATTAGCCTCATGGCAAGCATGCTGTCATGGCAACACTTACACACATACAAGATGCTAAAGCATAAACACTCACAGTGTACTCCGAGCCAAAACAAAGAACTAGTTAGTAATCAATGCATGATCCTAATTCATGTCAAGGTGGGTAATGCAACACAGGAAAAATGCAACTAGAATAGGCTCGGCTATTCTAAGATGGCATATGAGATGCAACAATTCGATACATGTATTCAAGTAGGAATTGAAATACAATGCAGTTAGTATGATGCGCCGAGCCTGGTGCATGCAATACAGATGGATGGATGCAAACATACGAGCATAAGGTATGCTAAATGAAATATGCCCTAAAACTAACCATTGTAAGCGGTTAAGTAAAGGGAGAAAGAAGTGGGGTTGGAAGACATGCATCACACACACGCACGCTTATTATAACAATTGCGCTCTCTCGACGGAGGGACCGAAAGAATAATACAAATCAACTAATTAACTAACTTACAAGCTAATTAATTGTTACACAACTCTGAACTAATTAAACAAATTAATTAAGCTATGAAAATAGTAAAGCAACCTCGGGAAGAGGAACAAATGCATGCTTGGTCGACTTCGCTCAGAAATCCATTGACATGCCTCATGTTGCCTCTGTTTGCACTGTTTTTCACCTCTGAAAACTTCACAATTCTCCATGATGATTCTGAATCACCTCAGGGACACTCTGAGAGGCCATTGGCCAAAAGATAAGGCCATCGGCCAAGGGAAACTGGTCATCGACCAAAAATAAATCTCTCGACCAGACATTTGTAGCCGACCGGCACTGAAGATAGCCGACCAGCCATCTCTTCCTGTAAAATGCTCCTTTTGCTGTAGCAGAGGACAAACAGAGCATGTCAACACATTTACAAGACAATGTTTGCAACTACACCCCTTATCATGTTTAAGACTCAAAAGAGTGTAGTTCTCGACCCTCGGGCCACCAATCACACATTCCAATGCATGATAGCCAAAGGAGCCAAGTGTGCAATTCAACATCAAATGAAATGCACAAAACACATAAGGGGCCCCAACCTCTATCATGCTTGATCAAGAGGCAAGGGATGCACACATAATGCAATGCAAACATACAAGCATGATGTGAACAACTCAAGCATGCAACAAGTATGCAACAAGATCATGCAATGCATCTAATATGCAATAGGCATACAACCTAAACATGTAAACATGCATGGCATGCAACAACATGCAAAATGAAGCAAGCATGCAACAACATGCAAAGATGGACTTAAACTAAAGTGGACAACTCTTAAACGTGCCCAAATCAATGGCCAAAATGCTAAGAAATGATAGAGAAAAGCACATACAAACATGCACATGTGATGGCCTATCACCTAGGTATGGGAGGACAACTTTCAAGAACACTTAAAAGGGGACAGATATGGACATGTGACAAACATGGTAAGCTCTGAAATCACACATGGAAAGGTGCCAAACTGAGCAATCAAAGCAAGCAAATCATGCAAGAAGGCTTAAAACTTAAAACTAGCCAAGGGACTCAAACCATGGCCATACGAGGCAAGCCCCAAAGGGCCAAGGGCTATCAAAACAGTCCCAAGACAGGTCAATACAAGACCAAAAACATGCTCGAAACTAGCCAACACAAGCTAGAACACAACACCAAAAGCATGAGGCATGCAAGGCTACAAAAGGGGTGTTACACTACACCTATTACAACCACACATGGCATGACTTAAACCAATAAAATCAGAGTTATGGTATGTCAAAATAAACCCAAAAAGCCCACCTAGATGGTATCCCAAAGGTCTAAGCATGGAGGCATACACAATGGTCCATTCATGAGGCATAAAACATCAACTCTTTAAAGCATTAAAGGAGTGATAGGTGCAAGTGTATGAGCATGAAACATGGACTGAAATATCATAACAAATGATGCCAAATCATTGAAATGAGGCAAGTAATGCATGCTAGTGACTTGGACACTTGAAGCTAACATGCTAGGATGCCTTAGGGCTATACAAAACATGTCATGCATGGCGAAAACAACCAAAATCAGAGCTTAAGCATGCTACAACATGGACAAAAACTTCTTAAAGTTAAGCCAAAACATGCAAGAATGATGGTCCAAATGCATGAGACACATTAGGCTACTTCATGGAAATGCACTACAAGTGCATGGAGCATGCAAGGAGCTATTAAACCAAACCCTAACAGAGGTATGACATGGTGAAATAAGCCCAAGAACATGTTGAAATGGACACAACATAGGCTAGAATGACATGCTACCTCATGAAGCATATAAAACTAGTGTGTGTGATTTACACTACAAGTGTATAAACCATGCATGGAGTGACCAAACCAAGCAAAAATAGTGGTAAGCCTCAACAAAATAACCACAAATACATGCTAAGATACAAGCTAACACAAGCTTAACAAACATGTTCACTCATGAGGCATATAAAGCAAGTATTGAAGACACAAGGAGAGGGGATGACCCTCTCCTTTTTTGGGACCTTAAAACACCATCCCCACCACTGAAATAGGGATTTCAGTGGTGGGAAGGCCTAAACAAGGTGATCCCAAAGCTTAAAAATAAAGCACAAGAACAAGGCCAAACAAGGCCTAAGAGGGGGTAAACAACCCCAAACCAAAAAGTGACCTTAACAAAGGTCTCAAGCACACAAAAACAAAACTTTTTGCAGTTTAGAGTTAAGCTTAAAACAATAAGCAAGAAGGTCTAAAAGCTTAAGCAAGAATGGGGGATCAAAAGGTAGTTTGCTCACCCTTGAAGAACACCTTCAAGAACAAAGCTCCAGCAACTTCCTCTGACTAAAACCAGCTCAAGAACTCTAAAATCAACCTCAAGGGACCCCAGGTCCAAGAGGATGGTGTTCTAGTGTGTGTTTGTGTACAATATTAAGACAAAACAACACTTTAGAGCACAAAACAAGGTCAAACAAAAGAATATAGATACAAAAGTATATCTATCCCTCAAGGTTGAATTTTCTGAACCTCTGAGAAGGGAGAAGGGGCTCCCTCTTTATAGAAGTTCAATTCCTAAGCTTGTTAGAGAAGCTAAGCCAAGGGGCAAATCCCTCCATACATGTGTATGGAGGCGGTGAATTATGCATGCCAGCTGTGACAGCTGGCATAAAATATCTGCAAAAAGCAAATGAACAGGGTTCGGCCAGAAAATATGGCCCATCGACCAACATATGTGCCGACCGACCAAAAAAAGTGCCGATCAGCCAACACTTTTGGCCGATGGCAAGAAAACCAGGCCGATGGCATCATGCCTTAGCCGATGGGTTGAGGGGATGGCCAACAAGCCACCCTCTTCCCTCAGAAGCAAAAACACAAGTCCTTGGTCCACAACCAAGCACAAAACAGACAAGTTGAGAGATCTTGAGGCAAGGCGTGCGGCCAAGACCTCCGGGAACTCAAAATGAACACGAACATGGATGATCATCGAGTGTTCAAATGATGACGTCCAAGTCTTGAGGACGGTAAAAAATGGGGTGTCTACAGTTGCGTGCCTTACCTCTAAGTCTCTGAACTCTCTTTGTTTTGTGTTTTGTTTTATGCCAACTCTTGGTCCCCCCTTTTGCCTGGAGGGAGAAACAGTGGTGTAGACCAGTTTTCTCCCATGTCGACCAGTTTTCTCCCTTGTCAGCCACTTTAGGTTGTCGGTCAGCTAGGGTGGATGGTTGGTCGACCACCTTAAGTGGTCTGCAGCATGCCACCACCTTCCCCTCTCTTGGGAGACCCCCTTTTTGCCTTGTTGACCAGTTGTTGTCCTGTTGACCAGTTTTTGTCCCTGTCGACCACCTTGGGTGGTTGGTCAACCAGGTGGGGTGGTCAGTCGACCCCTTTAACTGGTTGGCTGCCTTTATGCATTTTTTGCAGATATTTTTGGTGCCAACTGTGCCAGCTGTTAGGCACATAATGCATCCTCCCTACATTCAAGCAAGCTTTGGCTTGCATTTTCTATGAAAGGGGAGCTCTCTCCCCCTTCCCAGGGGTTCAGATCTTTTGAGGAGCAATTTTCCCCTTTCTCTCTCTAGAATCCTCTCTCTCTTCTCTTTTAGTGCTAGAAAGTGAGCTTTCTTCATACTTTTGCAAAGAGACCCTTAGCCAAACACTCCTACCTTGTTGTTGAGGTTCTTGAGGGTCTTCTATAAGCTTAAAAAGGATGGTTTTTGGCTCAAGAAGGTGCTGTTGTTGCCATGCTTCAAAGGTAATCCCATCTCCCTCTTTTAAGCTTATTTTTGTACACAATCTTGGCTACCTTTGCATGCTTTTTTTGGCCTAAGTTTCAACTGAAAAAGTTCTATATTTAAGTGCTTAAAATGTTTTTTTAAGTCCTAGTTTGAGTTAGGGGTGGTTTACCCCCTTTGGTGGCTTGTTTTGCTTTGCTTTGAGCCATCTCTTAAGGCCTTTGGGACCATCTCTTTTTAGCCTTCTTACCACTGAAACATAGAGGAATTTTAGTGGTGGAAAGGTGGTTTTGAGGTCTTAAATGGGTGGGGGTGGTCCCCCCTCCTCTTCTCTTGTTTGCATGTGTTGATGGCCCACCAAAAGAGCATGTGTTTCTACTTCTTTGTGGCTTTGTTTAGGTTCATTTTTGTGACTTTTTAGACCTGCCATAACTCTATTTTTGGCTTTCTTGGTCACCTCTTGCATGCTTCTTGTACTTGTAGTGTAATCCTACTTGTAGCCTTGCAAAGTAGCATGTCTTTCTAGCATGTTTTGGCTCCATTTCAGCATGTTTTTAGCCATTATTTTCCATGTCTTAACTCTATTTTGGGTTGGTTTGGTTGCCTCTTGCATGCTCCTTGCACTTGTAGTGCAATCTTGTTCACTAACCTAGTGTATTTGGTGTTTTAGCCTATTGATCTAACATGTGTATGCTCTACTCCAGCACTTTTTTGGCTATGTTTTAGCATGCTTTAGGTCTGATTCGAGTGGTTTCGGTCATGCATGCTTGGCTTTGCATAGCTATAGTGTATTTGGCTTTGCTAGCCTTGTACTTTGGGACCTCTAGCATGTCATATTTGAGCTTTTTGCATGGCATAGCATCATTTGGCATGTTATTTCAGACCACATACCTTTGCCATATTCTTGCATTTATCACTCTTTCAATGCTTTTGGAGAATTGTGCCTTATGCCTTGATCATGAGCTAATTTGTATGCATGCTTGTCTAAGCTTTTGAGCTACCATCTCAGTATGTTTTTGGTCTTATTTTGCCATGTTGCAACTCTGATTTTGGTTGGTGGAGTCACCTCTTGCTTGGTTTTGGTACTTGTAGTGTAATCCCGCTCATTGGCCTTGCATGCTTAGTGTTTTGGCTTACCATGCTAGCTTGTTTTGGCTACACTCCATCATGTTTCTAGCATTGTTTTGACGTACCTTAGAACTGTTTTGAGTCATCTTGGTCCTTTGGGGCTTGCTTGATATGGCTATGGTGCAAGTGCCTTAGCTAGTCTTGAGTTTTGAGCACCATAGCATGCTATACTTGTGATGGTTACATGTCTTGGCACCATTTAACATGCTATTTCAGAGCATACACATGTGTCATGTTCTCATTTCTTTCACTCCTTGAGAGCTTTTGAGAGTTGTGCTTTTGTGCCTTATTTGTGAGCTCATGATCTTCTACTCTTTTGCGCCTTAGTTTGAGCATGTTTTGGCTACTAATTTGCCATGTTGTAGCTCTGTTTTGGGCTGGTTTGGTCATTTAAGCTTGATATTGCATGCCTTTTGTGTTATACTCTTTGCTAGCTTTAATGTTCTTGGCTGTTAGCATGCATTGCATGAGTTTTTAGAATGTTTTAGCATCATTTAGCATGCCATTTCAGTGCTGGAGTATGTGCCATTGCATCCCACTAATTCACTCTTTCAAAATTAGAGGACTCTCACTTTTGGACTTAACTGATTAAGGGACTAATTGGTAATCTAAAATGTGTAAACAAAATGAGTCAAGTAAAACATGGCCAAGATAACATGTTGTGTTGTATTGCATGTGTTTGGATCGGACGTTAATCCATACACGAGAAATGTGGGATGTTTCATACTTGAAGTGATGAAACGTGTCACATTTCTCGGTTGCCGACGCCCTTGATTGTGCATGATAGGGTGGAGGCCTTTCGAGTCTTATGGGTGCATTCATTGAGTTTTGCGCAAGCTTGATTCTTTGGCCACCATGCGTTCAAAGGGCTTGGTTGGCGGCTTGAGAGTCAAGTGCCATACTCCTTTGAGTTTGAGATATGATAAGGAGTGTGGAAGTGCATACATTTCCTTGGAAATACACTGTCTTGCCTCTGTCTGTACTCTGTTGCAACAACAAGAGGAATTTCAACCCTCAAGGTGTTCTTGAGATCAGAAAGAAGCAATATGGAAATCGACGTACTTTTCAAAGGTTCAAAAGAGTGCAAACAGAGGTGTCTTGAGGCAAGGCGGTGGATTTCCGAGAGGACACAGCCGAGCATGCATATCTCCCTCGCCCGCAAGGCCATTTATCGCTTTTTTTAGCTAGTTGTAGTTAATTACCTGTACTGTAATTAATTTAGCTTAGTGCTTTGTAATACTCTAATTAGCTTAGATTAGCTAGTTATTCAATTTGGTTTGTAATAATTAATTAGCTAGAATAGTTAGTTAATTAGTTGTGGTTTGTAATAGTTAGCTTAATTAGTGTAGCTAGTTAGCTTTCATTTCATTCGGACCCTCCTGCGAGAGGGCGTATTGTTATAATAAGGGTGCGTGTGTGTGTGCATGTCTTCCAACCCCCATTTCTTTCTCTCTTTTACTTATCAGCTTTTGATGGTTAGTTTAGGGCATATTTCAAATAGCATACCTTATGCTTTGCATGCGTGCATCATTCATTCGTATTGCATGCACCGAACTTGGCGCATCATTCAGACTGCATTGTATTTCAATTCCTATTTGAATACATGTATCAATTGTGATATCTGTATACCATCTTAGATAGTCGAGCCTACTTAGTTGCATTTTGCATGTGTTGCATTAGGCATCTTAACATAGCTAGGATCATGCATTGATTTCTAACTAGTTTTCTTTTTTGGCTCGGAGTACACTGTAAGTGTTTACGCTTTAGCATACTGCATGAGATGTGTATGTTGCCATGTTAGCATGCTTGCCATGAAGCTATTTGCTTACTTGCTTAACTACATGAATGCTTGTGGATGAAGGCTTCATTGCTTGAATTGGAACAATTCATCAAAATGTGCATTTTAAGGCCACTTGAAGTGGCAAATCACCATGTTTTCTAAGCCCACTTGAGGGTGGCAAATCCGTGCTTTAGCCTACTTGCGAGTAGCACTTTCGAACCATTTTCGAAAAACAAACATGCGATGTTTTGTTCCAAATCGAGTGATTTAGTCTATACTTGTATGTTGTGCGCATCACATAGTAAGGTTAGCTAATAAATCAGAATAAGAACACATGAGGTTTTTAAAACAACATATCATGTTAGTAGAGGCCGATCTTTTGATCGGGCTAGCGGGGATGCTCATTTCAGGACCTTCCCCTCTCGTACCCAAGTTCCTGAGCCGAGGCAACTTTGTTTATGACGGACACGTGGCCTTAGGCACAAATCAGGGTTTCCTAAATTTCTCAAAACAAAATATTTAGGTGGCGACCCTGAAATCTGGCAAAGCATGCCGTGTTTGGCGCTTTTGATTCAGAATTGATTTTTCAAAACCAATTGCCGGATTTGAACTCTTTGGTGATTTATTAGTCTTACATTGCACTTTGTGAGATTAGATTCAGAACCGTGACAGGAGTCCGAACTGTAGTAGCTATGAACCCAATTCGCGCCCTCGCGCACGGAGCGAGTTCGGGGCGGTCTACAGGTGTGTTGTTGATAGCACTTGGCAATTCCCATATACCTTTAGCCTTCAAACTTCGGTTCAAGGTATCTAACAACAAAGCAGAATACGAGGCGTGTATCGCTGGTTTAGAAGCTGCCCTGGAACTAGGGGCAAAAAGGTTAGACATCATCGGGGACTCGAACCTTGTTGTGTCTCAAGCAAATGGAGACTAGAAGGTCAAAGAAGAAAAGAGGAAGATTTATCACCAGACCTTGGACGTTCTGATTCTTAGGTTTGAAAAGCTGACTTTCACGCATCTACTAAGAGAGAACAACAGGTTCGTTGATGCCTTATCAACTCTATCTTCTATGATAGACATCCCGCTTGGAGTCCGGATGTGTCCAATCATCATTGAGCAGAGATACACGCCGGCCTATGAGACTATCGCCGCAATAGATGAAGCTCAAGATCAAAACCCTTGGTAATACGATATCTGGAACTTCTTGGAAAATGAGGTTTATCCACCAGGAGCAAATGCCAAAGACAAAAGGGCAATACGGCGGATGGTTGTTCAATTTATCATCTGCGGAGGTAAACTGTATAAGAGAGGTCATCTGAGAATGCATAAGTTGTGTGTCGAAGCAGAGGAGTCAAAGCGTCTGATGGAGGCCATCCATAAAGGAGAGTGTGGAGCGCACATGAATGGAGTAATGTTAGCCCGGAAGATTCTCAGGCATGGTTACTATTGGTCTACTATGGAGGAGGATTGTATCGGTTTTGTTTGGTGATGCCATAAATGCCAAGTTTATACTAATTGCATGAATATTCCGCCTTCAAAACTATACAACATGACTTCACCATGGCCTTTCTCATTCTGGGGAATTGACGTAATAGGCGCGGTCATACCAGAAGGGTCAAATGGGCATGAATACATTTTGGTGGCAATTGACTACTTTACGAAGTGGGGAAAAGCTCAGTCTTACGCAGTGTTGAAAGCAGCGCATGTGGCTAAGTTCATCTGAAACAACATTATTTGCCGTTATGGAGTCCCAAATGAGATTATATCAAATAATGGCTCTCACTTCAAGAAAGAAGTGATCAACTTGTTGGAGAAATACAATATGGCTTTTCATAAGTCATCTACATACTGGTCGCAAACCAACGGAGCTGTTGAGGCCGCTAACAAGAACATCAAGCATATTTTGCAGAAGATGGTTAAGACCTATAGGGACTGGCCAGACAAATTGCCATTCGCATTCTGGGGCTACAGAACTTCAATCCAGACGTCTACATGGCCAACTCCTTACTCTCTTGTCTATAGGATGGAAGTTGTTCTGCCAATCGAAATAGAAGTCCCGTTGCTGCGAGTTATGGTTGAGTGTCAAATAGAAGAGGCGAATTGGCAACAGAGCAGGTTCGAAGAACTAATGTTGTTTGATGAAAAAAGGCTGAGAGCATTGTACCATATTTAGGGTTATCAACATAGGATTGCTAGGGATTTTAACAAGAAGGTTAAGTCCCGGAATCTCAAAGAGGGGGATTTGGTACTGAAAGACAACCGAGCTCCCATCCATGACCCTAGGGAAAAGTTTAGACCCAATTGGACGGGTCCTTGCATCATCAAAACTATCTGGTCGGATGGAGATGTTATTCTTATGGACCTGGATGGCCTAGAATTTTCCCAACCGATCAACATGGACAAATTGAAGAAATACTATCCCTGAGAGGCTTGTTAGGCCAAAAACCCAAAAGGGTGACCTAGGCAAAAGTTAGAGCATAAAAAATTGGAAATAAAGAAAAACTGAGCTCGCAAGGTTGAAAACCCTAAAGGGCGGCCTTGGCAAAAGTTAGAGCATAAAAGGAGAGTGTTAATACTTGAGTGAACATAAACTAAACTACGCAAGGCTTGATTCCCATCTTAGGGGTACGTAGGCAACTTCATCCTGAAGTTCGGCCGTAAAAACCTCCAACTCAATTGTCCTATCCATGTGTTTGATCAGGTCATCTTTGTCTTTTTTTTTATCTGAGAGTTTGGTTGTGATCATTATTTTGAGAACTGGTTATAGTGCTGAGTAGTGTTATTCAGTCAAGGGGCAATTTGTGATCTTTGGATTCGGGGTTGTACATCTCGAGGATTGATTCTGTGTGTGTCAAGTGGTGATCCTTTTCGAAAATGGTTTTGAGAAGTTTTAATAAAAGTTGATTTTTGCTCAAATTTTGCCTTTTACAACTTTGACCATTTTTGGACCAAAAGGTAAAATTTTCAGTGCTCACAACTTTAATTTCATTGATTTCAATACAAAGTTCTCCAACTCTCGATACAAATCAAAGTTGCGTTTATTACATTCAAAAAACTTGAAAAGAAAAGTCAAAGAAATAAACTAGGGGCATAGATGAGTCAGGTGCTCTTGCGTCCTCTGCTCGTGCTTGTGGAAGCTTGTAATGCCAAAGTGGGCCCGGTTTATGCCTCATCCTCGAGCCAAGCTAGGCACTCGTTAGAAAGGAGGCATCTAAAACTAGGGGCGGGGGCCAGAAGCTCTTTTGTCCTCCAAGCAGTGAGGTACCTAGCCAAAAGTGAACCTCATATAGGGAATGAAATTGGGTACCCTACCCCCTCCTTTGGGCGAGTTTGATCATGTCCAAATTGACGTTTGAACTGGAAAGGAAAGTAGAATATACAGTGTGTAAGGCCGATCAGCTGAATGCCAGGTTGCCAAGTCATGTTGTAGCTCATTTCGGTTAGATTAGGCTGGGGGCAACACCAAGCAATGTCAACAGTAGAACTGTTGCACATCCAGTGGCACTACCATCTCTCATTTAGGAAATCCATTAGTCGGTGGCAGAAGAAGTAAGCTCAAGCTGAATATGCAAGGCAAGAGTCTACTACCTTCAACTTGTCTATTAGCCATACCTGGAAAGGGATGAAAGAAAAAAGAGATTAAAGAATAGAGAGAAAAATGTTGAGAGAAAAGTGAGAAAAGAGCTTTGAGAGAAAAATAGAGCATGAGTGCCGAGTGATGTAAGAAATACATATGAGAAAGGACGGGAAACAATACCTGCAGAAGTAGTGGACTTCTTGCGAATTTGGTAGTCTCTCGCCAATGGAAGGCGTCTAAGCTGATCAAAGTCTCAACTAGCACCAAGCCGATACAACTCTTGCCTTCTTTCAAACCTTGGGCCACTTCGACTAGTCGAATGCTAGACCCGCTGAAACTAGGGGCAAGAAGAAAATGTGCAAGCATATGTAAGCAAAGGGCGTGTTGCCGAAAATCCCGCCAAAAAAGGTTGTCGCGGTCACCGACGTCAGAAAATTGATGAATCAGACTGGGAATATCCAACTCTCCATTATGGACTAAAAATCGAGCCTCATGTAGAGTGAGCCCACACATCCGTTTCAAAGCTTGGATGTGGCCGAAATGGGGCTGAGGTATGATTTCCTTATCGCGCCGAAATTCCATTAGCACCTGAAATTCTTCGATTGTCGGACATATCTCTTGTCCCCCGAAGCTAAAGACATATGTAATTGGGTTCCAGCATCTGGCCGCGGCATGAAGGAATGGAAAACAAAGCGGAGAACGGCTCAGCGAGAAAAGTGCATTTATGTCAAAACTCCAAAAATTCACCTTTTCTGAGTTGTCTAAAGTTACAATCCAATCCAAGAGTTTTTGGGCAAAAAATGGCTCCATTTGTGAAGAATTTGTAGCTGAAATGAAGAAATCACGAGGCTCAACCTTTTGTAGAAGATAAGGCAGTGATGGATGCCAGGTGTCAACAATATGGAGGTCCTTCACATTGATGGCCAGCAAGTGGTCGGCAGGTTGCATTCGTGGCCGGCAAGAGACATTGGTGGCCAGCAGGCCACCTCTCATGGTCGGCATATGGCTAGCAACCCCTATTTGTGGTTGGCAGTCTCTCACTTTGACCTGCTGTCCACCTGTGTGTTGGGCAGTGCTGGAAGAATATGTTTTGTTTTGATTTTGAGTGTTTTTAAGGTCTTGTTTTGCGTCTTTTCGGCTTTAGCAAGTTTTTTATTTTGTATTTAAGTTGTTGCGTTGTTTTTGCTTTATCAAGTTATATGTTGTTTTGTCTATCAAATTGTATATTGCTTTTTGTATTTCAGTTGTTGGTTGGTTCGTTACCCCGATTAAGATTTTGTTTCAATCAAGAGTGCTCTTGGCCAATTCGATTCTATATCCATTTCATGCTATATGGTGCTCATGATGCAAAATACAACACTTATTTATTTATTTATAAAAACTACTTTTATTTCGATCATGGTTTTTCAAAAGAGGAGTGCAAGTTTTTAAAGCAAATAAACTTGTCTGAAGCTATACAATGTGCTAATGCTATAAACAAAAAGAAACTAAGCAAAAATGCAAAAAATCAGTGCTGGTCGCCTCAGACGTGAGAAGCCCTCTTCGCCCTTTTCCTCAGAGGAGAAGACTCTAGGGCACTATCTCCGTCAGAGCCACTGTCTGAACCTTAAACCGAACCTGAGCTGGTGTCATCTCAGCCTTAGAGCTCGCCTCAGCGTCACTTCCACTCTCGGAACCCGAGCTGGCATTGTCCCCACTCTTAGATGACTCCGAATGCTGACTCACTGCCTTTTTAGAGTCGCTCGTCTCAGCATCATCATCACTCAGAATGGGCTCTGAAGGACCGCTCTCATCTCGGGTGCCCCTAGCTCTGCCTCGGCCGCGTGCTGGAACTTGTCTCTCTCCCCTCCCTACTGCTGGAGGAGGTACTGCTGGTGCAGGTACTGCAGCTGCCGCTGGTGCCATCGATATGGGTGGGATCTGAAAAGACAGTTGTTAACATATCAGTTACAGCGTGTGTATCAGATGCAAGCATGCTGTGTAGAATGAATGTATGTAGAAATCAGACACAGTATGAGTACAGTATGAATGCATGTGTGAATGCAATGTATTGAATGCAGTGTATCAGATCAGTGCAGTTTGGAACAGACTATAGTTGAAATGCCAGTGCATTAGTAGAAAATTGATAGCATGAAATGTAAACTGAAGAAATTACCTGAATACCATAGAGACTGAGCAGTGCCTCTCTTCTCTGTACCATGCCCACCAGGGAGGCTATCAGCTCAAGAGCGCCTCCTGTGTACTTGATGGAGGCCTGCAAATGCATTTGTGTGATTAGTATCTGTAATGAACATATCTGAAATGAAATGTGGGGTACAAACGTAAAGAATGGTCTATACCTGAGTCGGGCCTCAAACCCCGATAAGCTCGTGACCAACTATTGCAGGCTCAATTGGAACCTGCTAAGCATCTCTGGTATGCCACCAGCATGTTAGCGCAGTCGGAAGCTCTGGCCAACCAGTCCTCTGCCTCACCTGAGAAGCCCCTTTACCACGGGCCCTGTTTGTCCTGGTTACCCGAGTCACTCTGGACATCTCTCTCGTAGTAGGAGCTCTCACCTCCTCACTTCCACGAGCACCGATCAAGGGTGGCATCAGATGTGTCTGGATGAAGGCCGCATAGTCACCCTCTGCTCGGAAGTAGTTGGCATCCAGGCCCACCATAAATTGAATGACCTCCTCAACAGATAGGCTATCTGCTGATCGTATGGACTTAGGGCGGCGCCATTGAGACAATCGGGTCAAGCAGACCCATAATCTGGAGCATGAATCGCTCGCCCAAGAACTAGGCCCGGTAGACTGGGCCCTCAAGTAGAATGCTGAAGCGGGAAGTGGCCCAAGCCCCAGCACATTGGTCCCAAATCCCCGCTGGCATCATGGCTCGTGGCTGTCACATGATCTACGAATAAAAGTTATACAGATGATTAATTGTTGTCAGTTGTAATGTGAATCAAAACAGTGTTAAAGCAAAAATGACTGTACTTTGGGTTACCTCATGGGCAGCTACCGTACCGAAGTAGTGGCGAAAAAATGTGAAGGTCTCACGGGTCCTACGCTGGAGCCAGTCATCATACCTCCATGAGTAGGGGACTACCTATCACGCCCCAAACTTGCCCCTAAAAGTTTAGGCATGCCTAATTTGGAAACAGACATAAGATTCGATATGTATAACATATGGGGCCTGAACGGAAGCAATTAACAATATGAAATAACATCCATTGAGCTAACACCTATATGCCAGGATCGCAAATGTACCATCAAATAGTTCCAACATATAATAAACAGACACACTAGAAGCAGGTATTCACACATACATATATAAATATATATACAGACCCAGCCCCTCACGTGGGGGTGTAGCAAGAATATAGGTAGGGAAAGTTATACATGCTTGATCACATTCGACAAAAGACTCGTGACCAAAGCTAAGGGTTGTGAAGGAACTCCACAAAATGCATAGACTTCACCAACCGCCTGGATATGGTGAAGTTGTCAAAGGAAGCTACCCAAGCTGAGCTAAGACTGACCTCCAGGTCAGTCACCTATAGAGACAGGCATAATACAGAGTGAGCAAGGCTCAGTGAATAATAGTACCTAAAGTATTCAATGAATAAACTTGAATTGTAATATTTATAACGTATATAAGTGCAGAGGTCGTATGATTAATCTTATCCTGTAAACATTTTCAAAATGGCCTTGGGCCCGGTTTTTATACAGAGAGGCTTCAAGCCCAGTATCATGCAGAATGGCCTCAGGCCCAACACATCTTACAGATCGGCCTCGGGCCCAGATATCAACAAATTGGCCTCTGGCCCAGATATCAACAGATTGGCCTCTGACCCAGATATCAGCAGATTGGCCTCTGGCCCAGATATCAACGGATTGGCCTTTGGCCCAGATATCAACAGATTGGCCTCTGGCCTAAATATCAACAGATTGGCTTCTGACCTAGTATTAGCAAAACAGAATAATCCCAAATTCATAAGAATACCATTACACAAAAATGCACATAAATTTCCCCATGGTTTATTATAAGTCGACATAGTTATCTTGCGTATAACAGAATATTAATAATAACTATTAACGAAGGCACATGTATTACTACAGTACGATTAATAGGGACAGAACAATTCACATTGTAACGACCTCGGTCCCATCATTGGCAAAACAGAATGATTCCAAATACGCAAAGATATCATTGTTCCATAATGCACATATGTTCCATTTGTTCACCATGAATCAATAAAGTTAACTTACAGGGAACAGAACGTTAACATTAACTATTAGCAGTAAGCAAAATGTACTACTATAGTACTATTACTCATAGTGATAGGTCTCTGACAGCGGTGAAACGATGTCTTCGTCTGGACCTACAAACACAATGCACATAGCAGATTATGAGAATAAAACCAATCTCTTTTTTATTCCTTAATCAATAGCCATGGTGGTTCTAAACTCATTAGTCCTCCATAGGTTATAATCCATGTCTCAGAAGATAGGAGGAATCGGTAGGACAAAGGTCCAGACGAAGAAATAGTACAAATCCGGTAAACAGAAAGTGAACAGCTCCCACTAATTTGGGCATATCTATTTCTATACTTAGAATTTGGAGTGATACCACCACCATTGGAAACTAGACTTCCGGGGCTTGATTTTAGGCTCAAGAATCGCCTAAAACGGAGTCCAGATGAGGGAGATATGCCTATTTGAAGTTACTAGGTATAAGCTGAAACAGGGTTGGCCGCACGTGCGCCCAATTGGACTGCTTGTGCGGCCCAAATCCGCTCGAGTGGAAAAAATGGCCGCTCGAGCGCCCAAAGAACAGAATGAAAACCTTTTTTTTTCTTCATGTTCCGCTCGTGCGGTGCCCATGGCTGGTCGTGCGGTCTGGGCAAAATCAGACAGTCCGAACCAAGCCACAAATGCAACAAAGCCAACACATGGAAGAGTAGAAAAATAGGCACAACAATGTAATTTTTAGGATGTATTATTACCATAAACATAATTCACAAACTCAATTTGATACTTGAAAGCTTTAAACTCATAAACACAATTTAATCACTTTGAGTTTCTAACTATATTTAGTTCTCAAATATGTAATCATCTAAATACATACACAAATTCAAGCATGAAAAAGGAAGAAATAGAATGTAATTCATCTCCATAAAGCTCAATTAACCCAAAATGGTCAAAATGATACAACCTCCTTACAATTGATTCAATTACAAACCCTAACCATATAAATACCAAGAGAGCCTTGTTCAAGTACAAATAAGGGATTATTGTGGATGGATTAAACTTACCTTAAACTCAAATTTCTACAAATCCTCTCAAATTTCCCAATCTTCTCCTTCTTTGATGAGCATCTTGCCTCCAGCTCTCTCTCTCAACTTCTCTACACTCTCTTAGAGATATTTTGACACCCTTCCCAACTCAATGGTTTAAAGAGAGTATATATATATAAAAGTTGATTAAAATAAAAATTAATCAGTTTAATCATCCCGAATCAGATTTTCACAATGTTTATTATGACTTAAAAATTATGCTGATCTCAAATATAAAGTCAATTTCAGATCCAAACATCACAATTGTAACAGATATTTCTTTTACTTAACAGATAGAAATCTATAAACATAAGATTCACTCAATTAAACTTAATTTCACATGGAATTTCACAGTAAACACATAAACGTACAGAGTAAGGGACCGAAAGCATACCAGAAAACATATACGAGGGTCGGGTTATTACACTACCAGTGGGAGCTCCTTTATGGGCTCTGGGGCTAGAGTCGAAAAATATGTATAGACTCACAGCTATGGAGAAAATGCAATGATATGTGATCAATATAGTATGAGCAGATGCAGAAAGTGCAAAGCAGAAAGCACAATGTATGAACAGATACAAAAAATACAAAGCAGAAAGCACAGGTGTTGAACAGATGTAAAGCAGAAACTATAAAGTAGAAAATGTAAAGTGCTAAGAGGGAACTGAGATACGTACCTCCCAGGCTCGCCAGGAGCTTCCGATCAAGTCTCCTCTCAGATGAGAGGTTGAGATCATGTAGCCATATAAGGTAGCGAGGCTAGCTCCGCCCTTGTCATAAAAACGAACCCGAGAAAGGGTCACCAGGGAGCTCATCAAATGCAGGCCTATGGTGTTCCACCTGTTTGAAAACAAGGTGGTACCGAAGACGAACATCAGAAAGACCCTGGCGTATTTCTCTATCTCCTCTATCGTCTCGGGCTCAGTCCTTTTGAATCGCTCAGCAAACCAGGTGTATTTGACCATGCCTGTCCGATAAATTGGTGTATGGACTCCCGGCAGTTCGAACCAGGCCACCTCCCACTTCTTCCATGTCTGTATCGAAAGGGATCGGATCGCCCCCTATGTCTAAACCAGTGATCATGGCAAAGTCATAGGGAGTCATCGTCATTTCCTCTGTAGTAGAAAAATGGAAGGAGTTGGTGGTGTCCCACCACCTCTCTGAGAGAGCTCTAAGGAGAGGACGGCTCACGATGACCTGCGTCAGGCCGGAGCAGAAAAGACCAAAGCCAGCCTTATCTATGATGTCACAAACTCCAGCAGGGAGCTTGTCGTACCAGTCTCGAGCAGTCATAGGATCGTACCCTCTAAAGGCACGGGACTCGCCCTGTGGTAGAGAACAGATGCAATAGATATAGGATAAACAGATTAGATAAAGCAGTGATGATAGTATAGTCGAATGAAAGGCGGTGGAAGAAATGCAAGTAAGGAAAGGCAGAAATGCATGAAAACGGAGTTCATACCTCAACGACAATGGTTGACAGGTGAGAAGCCAGCTCCTTCAGCGAGAGGTCCTCCAGTGCACCGTGAGCAAACTCAGTGAAGCGTCTGACACCTTTGGCAGACAATATATGTGTCTGGGGATAGTATCTCTCTGGATCGAAAGGCCGTACCCTCAACAATAGTGGCTCTGGCTCGGCCTCAGGCTTGAACTCTACCTCAAGGTCAGTCTTAAGGTCAGCTGCTACCTCTACTACCTCAGAAATGGGTAGAAATACTAGGGGAGTCTTTGGAGGAGCCTCGTCATATGGTACATTCTCCGCCATCTAGAAAATGGGTGCGAAGTAGGTGAAAAGTGAAGAAAAATGTCGAAAAGAGGGTAAAACTTGGAAAAAGTCAACCCTAGGAGAGAGAAAATGGAAGAAAAAGCCAAAGCCTAGGAAAAGGCACAAAACCCAAGAAAAACTCGAGGGAACAATCCTCAAGTGGTGAAACTCCAAGAAAAAGCATTGAAATCAAATTTCAATCGGTTCAAAGTGAAGAGAATCAAGAGGGTTTAGCGAGTAAATTTTGTGTGGGGCGTTAGAAAACGCGTAGAAAATTCAAATCTAGAGAGAAGGAGTGTCTAGAGAGAGAGGGAGAAGAATTTCGACCCTAGAAAAGTGAGGAAATGAAGTGTTGTGTTGTATACTTAAAGACCCGAGCCAAAAAGTTAAGTTTGCCCCCGAGCTGCCATCGTTGGTCGGCAGGTGGCCGGCAAAGCTCACTGGTGGCCGGTACATGGCCGGCGGCCTCCTCATGTGGCTGGCAGGTGGCTGGTGGCCTCCCTTAGGGTCCTGATGCTGTTTTGTGTCCTTGGTTTCCAAGAAGTATAGGGGTGGTTCACTGTTGGGTTCAGATTGTCTTTACGGAAGCTCAAATTGTGTTTTCGGTGCACGATGTTCGTCACTTGTCAAACATGAACGAGGTGTATCCTTTAAACATATTGTAATTCTTCTGAGAGGTAAATCAGAAGTTGCCATTGAGTTTGTTTTTGTCAAATTACGCTTTTGTTTCTTGTATAGAATGTACATTTTGCGTAAAATATGCATTTCACATGTATGCTGCATGCGCGTCTTGCATTCGTTATGAATCACACATAGAATATGCTTTCGCTCTTGTTTCACGCATAGAATATGCTTCTGCTCTTGTTTTATGCATAGAATATGCTTTTGTTTCTCGCATGGAACATGGCTTCAATTAACATTGTATCTCGGTTATTTGTATTGCATAGAACATGCATTCATATTGTATCGCACTTGTTAAGTTTCTTTCTTATACAGGCAAACGATATTGTATATATTGTTCATTCAGAAGAGTTCCAGATAAAGTCATTTGTCTCTCGGTAGGAGAAACTTGTTCACTTTGTGCATCTATCGCACTTATTCATTTTGCGCATCTATCGTACTCATTCATTTTGTGCATTTATCGCACTGGTTCATTTTGTGCATCTATCGCACTCATTCATTTTGTGCATCTATCGCACTTGTTCATTTTGTGCATCTATCACACTCATTTATTTTGTGCATCTATCGCACACCTCTCTCTTTTACCTTGGGATGTGCGAAGCACGCATGAGAGTGGTTGTTTCTCAAGATGCATGAAATGCAGCCCTGGGCGGGTTTTACCTCGAGACGTGCAAAGCACGGGCCCGCGTGGTTTTATCTTGGGACGCATGAAAGGCGGGCCCGAGCGGTTTTTGTTCTTGTTTCTCGGGACGAGTGAAACACGAGCCTGAATGGTTTTCTCATTTTCTTAGGATGCGTGAAATGCAACCCTGAGCGGTGTTTTCTTTCCTCGTCCTGTGACTTGGCGTGGTTAGAGTGTGTTTCGGATCATTTCGCTTTTAAGCTTGAAGTTTCTCATTCATATGTCACTAGCATATTATTGCTTATTATACTTGTTATTTGCTTATTGCATCATTTCGCATGATCATAAGATTTCATAATAGTCGGCTTCACGTAGCGTGTAAGTCCAGCTTTCAAAGTTGCATTGTGCATATCATTTGCATCTTGCCCTAGAACTACACAGGTTTGATTCCTTGCAAAGGGGTACGTAGGCAGCCTGCGGCACAACCATTTATTTCTGTCTTGATTGTTTGTCCAAGTCTTATGGCCTTGTCAAAATGGGTTGTCTCTGGGCTTTGACATTCATTCATGTCATTTCATGACTCCGAGTTCTATCAAAGAGGGGCAACTGTAGACATCCCATTTTGACGGCCCTTACGACTTGGACGTCCTCGCATGCACACCCGATGATGAGTCTATTTGCTCGCCAAGTGCTCGAAGTCCTCAACAGAATGCCACAACTTTGAGCCTTTCAAACCCTATACCATTTTTGTCTCATTTTTGGACCATGCCTTAGTCTTTCCATCCTGCAACCTCTGGTGGCCTGCCAGCCATCCCTAGAGGCTGTTGGCCACTGATGTGGCTTGCCAGCCACCAATGTATTTTGCAGATATTTTATGCCAGCTGTGCCAGCTGTTTGCACAGATGCATGCATCTATCCCCATGTGTAGGGCCGGATCTCCTTGAGGGAATTTCATGTTTTTTATATATTGGGACCCCCCTCTCTTGTAGCAAGGTTAGAAAATGTTGAACTAAAAATTTTTCCTCTTTCTCTACAATTCTCTCTCTCTCTCTCTCTCTCTACAAATTCTCTACACTTTCATCTACAATTCCTTAACCTTTGTCTATACACCCTTAACCAAATCTTACCATCTTTGAACTGAGGTACTTTTGAGCTTGGTTTGAGCTCTGGAGGGTGTTGTTTGCTTGGTTTTATTGCTTGGAGTTGCTCTTCTTTTCAATGGTATAAGACTTTGGTTGTAACTTTGTTTTATTTGCTTCTATTCCTACTATTTTTCCATTGTTTTGGGCTGTCAATTTCTTTTTTTTTTTTTTTTTTTTTTTTTGGGGAGTGGGGCTGAAGCTTGGGTTTAAGGCCATTAAAGGTTGAGGGGTTGATAGCCCTTCTTTGTACCTTGTTTTGGAGGCCATTGCCCTTGTGTTTCCCACACTTTTTCTATCTTTTTCCAAGCTTTTAAAGATTGATTTTCAAAGCTTTTTCAGTGGCCAAAATCATGTTTTGAAGTTCAAATTTGAAGGGGTTAGCCTCCCTTCCTTGTGTCTTGCTTACTAGCCTAGGTTGTGACATGTTTTAGCATGTTAATCTAGACTTTTTTAGCTCAATTTTAGCATGTTCTAGGACTTGTTTTAGACTATTTTGCCTCTGTTTTGGGCTGGTTGTTGCATTTGAGCTTTGTTTTGCATGCTTCAAGTGTAAGTGCCCTCATAAGCTTGGTGTTCTAGGCCTTTAGACACCACTTGTTTGAGTTGATTGCATTGTTTTAGTGTTTTTCTCACTTAATTTTAGCAAGCGTAATCTCTGTAACCTCCTTCATTTTTCCACTCTTTGTTTGCTTTGAGAATTGTTTCAACCTTGGGATTGTTTAAGCTTGAGATTGAGGTCCATGCTTAATGGTTTAATCCTCTTTTGGGGGTTCATTATCAATGGCATGACACCTCTCTCTTGCTTTAAACTACCCCTTGTTTGACACTTCCTTCCCTTTTAGATGACTTAACTCACCAATGGACTTAATTGGTTAAAGAATGGTTGGTAAGTTAAAATGAGTAACTAAAAACTTGGAATTAAAAGTGAGAAAGATAATATTTGGTTATGTTTAATCGGATGTTAATTGAACACATGGAAGTTTGAACCATTTCATACTTGCTAGTGATGAAATGATTCAAAGTCTCCAAGGTCAACTTCTTCCCTTGATCAATGATGAAAGGGAGGAGGCTTGTGTCTTGTTTTGCATTTATTGAACTTGCATATTTGGTTTCACGAGCCACCATGCAATGAAATTGCATCCATTGATGGTTTGGGAACCAAAGCTTGCTACTCCTTTGATTTTCCCATGAAAAGAAGGGGTAGGTTGTGCAAACAAACCCTTGAAATACCCTGTATATGCTCTGTTTTTCCTTTGTTGTAGCAAGATGAACCTGTGCATCAGTGGTCGGTAGGCCACTTTTCATGGCTGGTAACCTTCAACCATGGCCAGCTGATAGCCGGCAACCTTTACTAGTGGCCGACCAGCCAGTTTTGCAAAATTCAATAGAGTGTTGGTAAGGCAGAACAGAGTGAGCAGTAGTGTTGGTGTTCAATTGTGCAAACAGAGGCATTTGGAAGCAAAACGGTGGTCTTTTCGGGTGGAATCCGTACATGCGCATGCACATCCCTTGTTTCCCAAGGCGTAGTAGTTAATTGTTTAGTTTAATCATTAATTACACTTGTGTTATAATTATTTAATTAGTTAACTAAAATAGTTAATTAATTCAAGTGTTGTAATAATTAGCTTAGCTTTAATTAGTTAGTTAATTAGTTAATCTATTCAAACTCTCCTTCGTGAGAGCGTAATGTAATAATATGTATGTCTTCCAACCCCATGTCTTTCTCTCTTTTATTTACTAGCTTATGATGGTTAGTTTAAGGACATCATGTTTTGTTTAGCATACTTCATGTTTGCATTCACTTGTATTGCATGCACCGAGGCTCGGTTCATCATTCTAACTAAATTGTCGTTTCAATACATTCTTTGGATACGTGCTTCGACCGCATGCTATTTAAATCAATTCATATGCCATATTAGTAACCGAGCCTATTAATTGTATTCTTTGTATGTGTTGCATTAGTCATATCGCATAGTTAGGAATCATGCATTTTTCAAACTTTTTTGATTTATCTTAGCTTGGAGTACTAGGTGAGTTTTTAGTGCTTTAGCATAATTGCATGAGTGTGATTGTTTGCATGAGGCTAAGTGCTTACTTGTTGAACTATTTGAGTGCCTATGGATGAAGGCTTGTTGCTTGAATTGGAATGATTCAATAAATGTACGTTTAAGCCCACTTCGTTAAGTGGCAAATTCAAACTCTTTTCAAAAAACAAACACGAAATTGAATTGTTTCAATTCGGGAAAACTAGTCTATACCTTGTGTGTGTGCATCACAGAGTAAATGTTAGCCTAATAAACCGGAACAAGAGCATATAATGTTGATAAAAATCATATCATGATTAGTAGAGGCCGATCTTTGATCGAGCAAGCGGGGGTGCTCAATTCATGACCATTCCCTCTCATACCTAAGTTCCTGAGTCGAGACAATCTTGGTAATGATTGACACGTGGCCTTTGGCATGAGTCATGGGTTTCCTAAATTTCACCAAAATAAAATATTTAGGTGGGACTCTATATTTGGAAAAACAGTCCAATTTTGGTATTTTCGATTTAAAATCAATTTTCTAAACGATTTGCCCGATTTAGACTCTTTGGTGTTTATCAATTTCACATTGCACTTGTGAGATTAGATTTAGAACGCGGGAGTCCGAACTGTAGGGCTTCTTTCAAACTTCCTAAAGGGGGCGTGAAAAAGCCGAGCTACACAAGGCTAAATGATAAGCCACCTCCCCAATCCGCTCTAGGATCTCAAAAGGCCCAATGAATCAAGGGGACAACTTCCCACTCTTTCCAAATCACATTAAACCCCTCATAGGTGATATCTTCAAAAAGACATGATATCCCACCTCAAAAGACAAAGGTTTCTTCCTACGGTTGGCATAACTCTTCTGGTGACTCTAGGTTGTAGCTAACCTTTTACGGATAAGTGCAACCTTCTCCTTCGTTTCTCGGACTAACTCCGAGCCTAACATTAGTGCATCACCCACCTCGGCCCAACATACAAGAGATATACACAATTGACCATACATGGCCTCAAACGGTGCCATACTAATACTCAACCGGAAGCTATTATTATAGGCAAACTCCAGTAAGGGCAAATGTCTCTCCCACGAACCCTTAAAGTCAAGAACACAACTCCGAAGCATATCTTCTAAAATCTGAATGGTATGCTTTGATTACTTGTCAGTCTGAGGATGATATGCTGTGCTAAAAGTTAGTCTAGTGCCCAAGGCACTCTGTAAACTCTGCTACAACTGGGCCGTGAAACGCGGACCTCTATCTGAAACAATCGTCACTGGGACCCCGTCCCTAATGTAAAGGTCGGTAAGATAATCTACCGAGTCACTCACACGTATAGGAATAAAGTGCGCTGCCTTCGTTAATCAGTCCACTACCACCTAAATTGCATCACTACCCCGTTGAGTCCTTGGAAGGCCCACAACAAAATCCATCGTGACGTGCTCCCACTTCCACTTAGCTATAAGCAAGGGTTGTAACAAACCTGCTGGCCTCTGATGCTTGGTCTTCACTTGCAGACAAGTAAGGCATCTCGATACAAACACAGCTACATCGTTCTTCATATCTCTCCACCAAAACTGGCAACTAAGATCGTGATACATCTTTGTGCCTCTCGGATGCACTGCAAGGGGTGAATGGTGAAACTCTCGTAGTACTTCCTCTTAGAAAGACTCCGACACAAACAAATGGTCACGGTATCTCATACTCAGATCAGGATACACAATCAAGCCTCTCTCTACCTTCCCACTGGAGATCTTCTCCCGGAGGAATTCTTCTATCACTCGGTTCACAAGTGTAGGTTGTGTGACTATAGAAAACAAGGCTGCAGCCTCAACAGACTCGCCAAGATGCAAGTCGAACTCCCCTATAGCGCCCAACATCTTCCATTCTCGGATGGCAACACTAGCTACACGACTCATGGATTTCCTACTCAAGGCATCGACCACCATATTGGCCTTTCTCGGATGATAATGTAACTCGAAGTCAGAATCTTTTATGAACTCCATCCACCTCCTCTGCCTCAGATTCAAGCCTTTTTGTGTAAACAGATACTTTAGACTCTTGTGATCTGAAAACACCTCAAACTTTTCACCATACAGATAATGTCTCCAAATCTTTAGGGCGAAAATCACTGCCGCTAACTCTAGGTCATGGGTAGGGTAGTTTCTCTCATGTGTTTTCAACTGGCATGAGCCATAGGCTACTACCTTTCCTTATTGTATTAAAACACAACCCAAACCTTCCCTTGAGGCATCACAATACACCGAATAGACCAAATCCCTCTCTGGAATAATCAATACTGGAGCTGTGGTGAGTCTAACCTTAAGCTCTTGGAACGACTTCTCACAAGTCTCATTCCACACAAACTTAACACCTTTTCTCATCAGTCTAGTTAATGGTAAGGCTAACCTAGAGAAATCTTTCACAAATCTACGATAATACCCGGCCAACTCCAAGACACTACGGATCTTGAAAGCATTCTTAGGTTGTTCCCAATCTTGAACTGCCTTTATCTTGGATGAATCTACAGTCACCCCTTCCCCGGATACCACATGGCCCAAGAACTTAACTTCTTTCAACCAAAACTCATATTTTCCGAACTTAGCAAGTGTTCATCGTGCTTCTCCTCAAAGGGTGAGTAAATCAAGATGTCGTCCACAAAAATGACCACAAAATGGTCTAAGAACTCATGGAAGATTCGGTTCATCAAATACATAAACATAACCAGTGCAATGGTTAGCCCAAAGGGCATCATTAGGAACTCGTAATGGCCATACCGCGTATGGAATACTGTCTTTAGGATGTCCTCCTCCCTTACTCTCAACTGATGATAACTCGATCTCAGGTTTATCTTAGAGAAACAACATGAGCCCTTCAATTGATAAAAAAAAATCATCTATGCGAGGCATTGGGTACTTGTTCTTGATAGTTACTCAGTTCAATTTTTGGTAATTTATACAAAGTCGCAATGTTCCATCTTTCTTTTTGGCAAAAAGAGTCAGTGCTCCCCCCGACGAGGTACTAGGGCGGATGAAACCCTTATCTAACAATTCGTGAAGCTGAGTCTTCAACTGACTCAACTCGGCAGGTGCAAATCTATACGGAGCCATAGAAATCAGTGTCGTGCTAGGCACTAAATCAATAGAGAACTCGATCTCTCGATGAGGTGGTAAACTGGTAAGATCCTCTGGAAAAACATCCAGGTATTCATAAACTACCATTGGCAACTCAACTCGAACTTCATCACACTCAGTACTCAGGAAGTTAGCATGAAGGCAACTAAGCTCACTTCGACCACACGAATCATATACTGGTGATAAGACTCTATCCACCCGATCCACCAAGAACTAAAACCAATCACTGCTCAGAGTACATATAGTAACCCTCTAACGGTAGCAATCTATAATAGCTCGATGTGAAGACAACCAATCCATACCTAATATAACTTCAAAGCTAGACATATCAATCAATACAAATGCAAATGGAAGTTAGTGATCAACAACCTCTATATCACAACCTCGACACCCCTGTTTCAAGACAACCTCACTACCAATAGGTGGCTCTACACAGATAGGGAATGCTAACTAGGCCAACTCTAACCCCAAAACTGATGCAAATGCAGACAAGATAAATAAATGAGATGAACCTGTATCAATCAACACATTAGCAACCGAATTGCAAAACAAGAAGGTACCTCTCATAACTGAAGGTGCTGGTACTAGATCCGGTGCGGTAACAACATACACACGCCCTGTAGGCCTCTGCTCAACCTGCTCAACCTGTTCACCCCTCGGAGCATAAGCTTGATGCACTGATTGAGTCAAAGAGGCTCCCTGATTGGCTCTCGAGGCCTATGCTAACTATGTCAACTGGTGGCTTTGTGTCTGCCTTGAACCAGACACACTGGATGTGCCACCCAACGAAGGAACAAATATCTTCATGTGCCCTGCCTACCTATACTGATAGCAAGTGAGTAGCTGCCCTATCCTCTAACTCTGACTTTAAGAATGAGCTGAAAACGATGCAGACCTCTGCCCACCTCCTTTCTGCGGGCAAGCTGGAGACTTATGGACCAACTGGCCACACTCGTAACAAGTGAAATCTCCCTGGCCACCTCTCCCAGAACCCGAACTCGGTACTGGAAAAGTAGACCTTAGTTGAGCTCCCTGGGATGGCTGTGGATTAGAAACCCTCTACTTTTTACTATCCCTTTGCACATCCTGGCTCCTTCTGGAGCCCCTCATCCTCTTCTCCTCTCCTCCTCCATTTGCATTATAGTCTCCAGATGAGCTGTTGCCTCCATAAGGCGTCCATAATCCCTAATCATCAACCCGACCACTTTAAACATGAGCTTGGTCCTTAACCTCTTCTCAAACTTCAGACAACAGCGCTCCTTAGTTGCCACTAACTCTGGTGCAACCCTAGAGAGGCTAGTGAATGCAGCTTCAAACTCGGCCACCGATGTGCTCAACTGCTTGAGCTGAGAAAACTGATCCCTCAACTTCTCCCTAATAGTGTGAGGCAAGAACTTGTCCTAGAAGGCGTCATCGAAAGCCTCCCAAGTCACTCCAATGCGTCTACGTGCATATTTCCACCATTGACCTACATCTCCCTTCAATTGGAAGGATGCCAAGGTCACCCTCAAACCCCTATCTTCGATGCCAAGCATCTCAAGTGTCTTTACCATCTGCTCTAGCCACTCAGCTGCTTTCAGTGGCTCCTTGGGATCACCTAAAAACTCATTTGAATTCGACCGGAAGAACTCCCGCTTCAGAAAAGATGGCCCTGCCTCAGCTATTTGGGCATGGACTTGATTTTTAGCCCTGAGAATGTCTATGGATTCCCTCAATGCTCTGGCCATTTCGCGGGCTAAGGTGCCCATGGCCTATTGACCAACTAGTTCGGCCACATTGGCATGACCAACACCCTCCTCCTATGTCGGAATATCATCTGGTCTCGGCATCTCCTGTCATCTAGGCCTACCACGCCTACCACCATGTCCACGTCCTGACATCCTAATGAAGGTAACAAAAGAGACTAGCACATTCACAAATGTGCCAAAGCTAATTCACTCACGTCGTAATGCGGTGGACAACAGTAATTCACTCCACATAAGTATGTAGTCACATAAACACATGAATTTCATTCTTGGATAATAACCGTCCTGCGGAGTTACAATTAGAAAGAGTAGTGATCAAGTGCTCTTCTAATAGGACTTCTATAGACCCATATGCTCAATCAACATCCTAGAAATTAAATCTCATACCCATATAATCATATAAGCATGTTATCATATAAGTACATTCGTTCATACTAAAGTCTCTAGCAAGTGAGACAAACCCATTGTGGTACTAATCACTTCCCACATACCCAAAGTATTCAAACCTGGCACGCTTTGATACCAAGTTGTAACACCCTAAAATAAATATGACAAACCTATCTCATATGTGCAAATAGAATTGAAACAATATACTTTCATTTATTAGAGTTAATATACAAAAGGTGACACATGTGATATACATTCATAAATGTCATATCCTGAATTTACAGCATGTGTTACTAGTAATCAAAAGATGAAAGTTGAACAGATATTTAAATGCCGTAACAGCTTACATCTTTCCAAGTCATTCTTTGGTTACAACAAAATGAGTCTAGCTCAATACAATTAAAGCCCTTGGCTATACAAATTAAATACAACAAAAATGTGCCCTTGCTCCAAGTCTCTCCAAGCTACTGTCTCGGCGGAGGCATGTCACCAGCACTTGAAAATGGTTTTTCCCAATAGGGTGAGCCAAAGCCCAGTAGAAACAATCTAACACAATATATGAATCTTAACAAAGATATAAGCATGAAATGCATGCTAATACCCATTATAAAATCAATCAAATCTTACAAGATCATAATATGCCAAATTCTTTTATTCCAGTCCGTCTTAGCTCAATTTCATTCATATCAATTCATTTCACCTCAATTCATGAGTCACATTCATTATTATCCGGATAACCCAACTGAGACTACAACTCAGTGATTCTCAAGCATACATAATCAATACACAACACTTCAATTTGCCATTTTACGAAAATTTTGTCTGCAAGAATTGGCACCCATGTACACGTGCGGTTTTCGGGACTTACACCCAACACATAGTCCAACTGAATTCAATGGAGTCCATCCCCTTTCTCCTCTCAAATATCATATATATATACAATGTATTATAACACCGTCATATTCAATGACAACCAATAAGAGATTAGTTTTAATTCGCCTAGTCCTTATGCAATTTCTATAACAATCATGGCCATCCTCCACTGATAGCCTAAAGCAGATATTTCTAAACAAATATACAATGTCAAAGATAGATAAATTAGCCAAATTTTCAAAGGTGAGAGATAATACATATCCAACTACACCATTTATATAAATAACCCTTCAATTTCACATTTTTAATACCAATTTCATTATTTCTGCAAAGTTAATATTGGAGACAATTTAGAGCAAAATCCCTCATTTTCTTCCAAAACCAAATCTATGTATCAAAATCCATAAATCTAACACAATACATTCTCATATTTACACCCACAACCATTTTTAGTACCTTCATTTGGAAACCTCTTTTTTTACTTTAAATGAAAACCCTAGTTCATCTATAATTCTCCAAATCCTAATCTTGTCCATACAACATCAAATATCTAAATTAAAAACCATATGAAAGTGTAGAAAATTCCTACCTCAAGCTTAGAAGACCGAGGGAGAAGTGAAGAAACTCCAAAGATGCCGAAACTAAGATTGATTCAGATAAAAAAAAAGCTCTTGAAGTGCTCACCCTTTTTGATAAAGGCATAAGGACAAAGAAATCGCTAGATCTAGATAAAAAAGTAGAGAGAATATAGGTTTTAGAGAGAGAGGGTCTCGATCTAAGATTTTGAAAGAGAAAGAGATGAAAAAGTGATGTAAAAAGAGGCTGCTGCGAACTGATATACGCACAGTCTGCTCGAGTGGAAGAGTTGACGCTCGAGCGTCAGACACAATAAGTTTTTCCACTCAAGGGCAAGAAGCGATCGCTCGAGTGCAGAATACACACATCTAGTAGTTTTGTAGACAAAAGAACATCGCTCGAGCGCAAGAGTGGCGACTCGAGTGCACACCCGCTTGAGCGTAGGAAACGCTGCTTGAGCATAGAATACACTCTTCTAGTAGTTTTACAAATCTGCAAAAGTACTGAGAGTTTTCAAAGCTCGCTTGAGTGTAAGAAGTGCCGCTCGAGCAGAAGAGCAAAATTCTGGGCAATAAGAGTTGGGACACTGAACAACCAACCTGTCCCAAACACAACCACAATAATCCAATAGCCAACTTTAAGGGAAAAGAAGATAAGTAAGATATATTCAATAGTATGCAACCAAGAAACTTGAGTCTAGAATACAACAAGGGTCGGGTCAAAACTGGAACCGCTATAGTTTTTGCCAAATTTGGGGGGTTTCTTTATTTCTCCATAGGTATTGGCTTAAATGACATTTAAATACATGTTTTGTACAAAGGTGTTAAGAAATTTCAAGTAAAAGTCAATTAAAGTGGTCTATTTATTAGATCCTCAATTTAGATCATGAGTCACAACAATACCATAGAATCTCTTCAAAACAAGGAAATACTAGGTTAAAAGTATCCCTACCTCAAGAATCAAGCAAGATATCAAAGCTCCTAGAAGAATTCTTCGTGAATCCCAATTCCAATTGGTAGAAAAGTGAGATCTTCAAGTCTTCTTCGCTTTTTTGTAAGCAATCTTGGCCCAATCTTAGGGGAATAGAGAGTATTTTAGAGTGAGAAACTAGGGTTTTTCGGAAATGAGGAGAGAGAAGGGAAAATAGAAATAAAAAGTATAAAGAATGATCTAAAATTGTATTTTTAAAGTTGTTGAATTCGCATAGTCCACTTGAGCGCAACTTCCTGCGCTCGAGTGTAAGACACAAACCCGAGAGGCTTGGTTGAGCGATAAATCCTCCGCTTGCGTGTAAAATGACAAGTTCTAGAAGTTTTTCAGCGCTACAGTGAAACAACTAGGAGCCAACATTCTCCGCTTGAGCGCTACTTTCTGTGCTCGAGCAATCCGCCTGCAAACTCACGAGATTCTAAGAGTTGAAATTCTCCAGGTGAGTGTAACATCCTTCGCTTGAGCGGACCCAGGAACGAAATGTCACAAATATCACAGATTCTTCTCTTCTTCACTTCTTATTTTTCTCACACCAAAACACTTCTATATATAATAGAAAATATATCCATTGAACATATATCCATTGGAGGAGTAGCCGCTTGGCCTTTCCTCTTTCTCAAAAATTATAGGCAGAGGTTTGAAAATTAATGATCAAGGGTCGCTTTCCATGAATAGTGTTTGCACAGTAACCGACTAATTTGTCTTCCAAGACCTTATGAATTCAATTAGTGCAGAGTGACTTGCGTAGTATTATTTCATTAAATTATTAAAAGATGTATAGTAAAATCTCTTTAAATGATATTTATATCCAATCTAAAAATATATACCCCATTTAAAAATCTTTGTAGCTATTGTCGATATTTTAGATACATAAAAATAACCCAGTAGTCCATGTGGGTATATCAAATTTGTCAAAAGAAGTGAATAGTGATAAACAGATTTTTTTCAAAAAGTAAATAGTGAATAGTGACAAATGGATTTTACGCACAGTAAGTTTTACGAATTTCAAACATGCACAGTAAAAATTTTGGGTCAAAGAATGTAAAATATGTATATTGAAAAATCATAATATCCTATGATATTTTAGACATCATCAAAATCAAACCACATGATTAACAATTACATCCTAACTAAATCTAAGACTATTCAATTCATTTGAAACCAATGGGCATTTTGAACTTTTCACACAAAATTTTCTATAAATACACCGCTTCTTTCTGAGCATCAAACACACTCATGCACCACACACACAAACACACACACACACGGCAGAGAGAGGGTGGAAGAGAAAAAGGAAGGAAGTCTTGCAAAACTAATTCCATAGGCATACAAGTAAGCCATAACACGATCTCTCTTTTATTTTCTGGGTAAATTACACTGACACCCCCTGAGGTTTGGTCCAATTACATCCCACTAACCGAACTGTTCATGAACAGCTCGAGCTTGGCTCGTTTAAAGCTTATTTGAGCTCGACTCATTTACTAAATGAATGAACTTGAGCTTGACTTTTAGGATCATTTATCAATCGAGCTGAGTTTGAGCAGCCATAAGCTCGGCTCGAAAAGGCTTGTGAACATAAAAATAAATAAATAAATATTTATTTTTAATAATATATTAAATAAATTTTCAATAATCTATTCTATTTTTTTATTTATGTTTGGTGTTTGTGTAAATTTACATATTTGATTGATGAAATTTATTATTAATATAAGTAAATTTATATATTTTACTCATAATTTTGTATTTTTTTTCTCTTAATAAGTAAATTAATTTAAATTTAATTTTTTTTCAAGCTCGAGCTCGAGCTCGAACTCGGCTCGTTTGTGTAATCGAGTGAGCTCAAGCCAAGCTCAAATTCAACAAATATTTGATGAGTCGAGCTCGAGCTCGATTTGTTAAGCTCGACTAGAGCTCGACTCGAGCTTGAGTAATTCTTAATAAACGAGCTTGAACATTCAAAAGCTCGGTTCGGTTTGTTTGTAGCCCTACATCCCACGCCCTGACATTTTGGAAATTATAGTTTTTCCCCTCTAGTGAATAGTCTCATTTCACAAACCCCATACTTATATAATAGGCAACAACTCCTAGTAGAAAAATAAAGAAAATTACATTGAAAAAAAAATGTAAAGTAAATGAAAGGAAAAAAAAAGAAAAAAGAAAATAGAGGAAGTAAAGAAAAGAGAGAATGCATGAGTTCAATGCCTTCATTCTGTCTTAATAATTATAATAACAGGGGGTTAGTGTAATTTTCCAAACGTTATGGGGTAATATGTATTAAACCCAAACCTCAGGGGGTGTAAGTATAATTTACTCTTATTTTCTCATTCAAATACATGATCTTAGAGGTTTAATGTATCATTTTTAGATGTGTATTCATAGTGTTCTTGTGTTTGAATAAAATAATTAGAGCCTTGTTTATTTCTTTGCTTGTATTTTCACTCAATGAAAGCAAAACTATCTTTTTCTACCCACTTCTCATATTCTTTCCAAAAGCATACTTTCATTCTAAAAATCTAAGTTATTCATATACTATTTAGCATCTTTTCATCATAAGAGAAGTGAAAAATTTCTCACGGTTGCTCTCTTTTTCTATTACTCTTCTTATTTCAAGTTTTGTGCAAGAAAGATCGGTATTTTCTGCCCATTTTCAAAAATTCTAGAAGAATGAAGAAAAGTCCTCTTAACCTCATTTTCATATAAAAACTTTCCTTAAAGTGTTATCCTTCAAGTAAAAACAATTTTATTGAAAAACATTGAGTGGTCTAAGAGAAAATTTGATTTTCGTAATAGTCGACAAATTTGGATAGTGCTGGAGTATTTTTTTTTTTTAATAACTAAAATCTTGGAAAGCCATATCATTTTTGAAAGATGATCTAGAAACTAGATAACATTCTCTACAAAACATGGAAAGGACGAGTTCGGAAAAAATCTAAACATGTCTCTTAGATTGTGATCTTTAAAGTGTATCAAATCTGGAAATTTATGTTTGTTGATGATTTTATACTTTTAATTTGATGAATGTGCTTCTTTTATCTTGTTTGGGCCTTAGTATGATATTTACATTGTTATGCCCATATTTCTATACTATGGTGCTTTGATTATGCTCATACTTGTATAGAAATTGTCTTAATAACTTGCTCTAACCCTGACTTATAATATCTAACCCAGGGAGAAATTAAATGGGGGTAGTATTGGGTTTTTGACCACTTGAATAATGATGAGGTGATAATGTGTTAATTTCAAGTACGGGTTGATGGGACGTGTTCTCTGATTGAAGGTTAAGTCTTGCGCAAGTGGTTGTTAAGAACCCTTGAATGGACCAGTTGTATTCGGACCCTAAGTATTTATGACGGATAAGCTTGGAGGAGGTTATGGGCAAGGCCCTTATTTTACCGTCTCTTTTGAGGTCCTCGGTTAGTGCTACACGGTGTATAATTGTTGTAGGCTTTCGGGGTGAGGTCTGCAAAGTAGCAAAAAAGGGGGGCATACCGAATAATCCGAGTCCAATTCTTGCGGTTGGGAGGATGAAATCTCTTTGGGGGATTTCTAGATTACTAACATCTAACCTTGTAACCCTTTGCTTGTTTACTTGATTATCATGCTTCATTACTTGTTTGTTTTTATTTTGGTTGTGTATTGGATTGGGAAAAGAGGACGGGGTGTGTGTACGTTTACTGGGCATTCCAAGCTCATAATGTTTCATGCCAGGTATTAAAGATTATTACCTGGTCGAAGATAAATTGGAGCATTTGAAGATGTATGATTATCATAGAAGAATTAGGAATTAGTTTTTTTGAATCTCATTTTGTAATCTTGTTTAGAATTGTAACGTTTAAATTCTTAATGTAATTAAAATTTATCTCTTGTAGTTATTATTTTACTATATCTATACATATCTTTTCTAAGCTATCCTTATTTCAGTCAACTTACATAGACCTTGTGTTAATATCTTGTTAAGATCTATAAAAAAGATAGCTATCTAAGCTGAGGGAAATTCTATTTCCACACACTTATGTACCTCAGTGCACATCATTTCTCAGTGCACACACTTATGAATTTGATTAGGTATTATTCATCTCATTCCACACACAACATATTCTAATTATAACCCTTAACATAAATATTGTACATATACTTCCCACCAAAAGACACACCTACACAACCAGTTGATTGCAAATTTACAGTAAGTTGTTTGAGATCCCAAATAATTGAAGGATGATTAGATAAGTCATTGTCAACAATATCCTTTATTAGTTCAAAAAAATTCATCCACCAACCTAACCTATTTTGAAATCGGAGTGTCAAACCATAGATTCACAAACCATCTATACCAAAATTACAAGACTAGTAAAGCATCAGAACCCAATTCATTGCAAATTTACCAAGCTGATTCTGGCAGCAAAAAAATGAATAGGGGCAGATGAATTAGCATTGTCGGCATGAACAGGGCTAGCAACTCTATAGGCTTCGGAAGGCATGACTCTATAAACCACAAAAACATTCACGCTAGCCACCAGGCCTCGACCAGACGTCTTGGAACTTTCCACCACCATCGATTGCCTTAATGGCGGAGCAAACGCTATCTTGCGTCTTCCTTACCATCTTCTCAAACCGAGCCCTCAGAAAAGAAGACGAAGACAAAGACGAACACGAAGATGAAGATGAAGATGACGTGGTTGAATTTGAATTATCTTCTGATTGGCAGAGAAATGTGTAGGGGCGTTGGAGCTCTAGTGTTTCCTCGGAAGATGAGGAGTGAGCTCTCAGAAAGCGAGTTCTTCTTGGTGTAATGGTTAGGATTCTGGGGCAAAATAAGGTTGATGAAGAAGGAGTTCTAAGGCAAAATAGAGTCTTGTACACACCCTTTCTGTAATGCCCTACGAAAACACCTCCCAAATCCTGTTCCCCTATCTCAATCCATATAGATACAAATAGTAGATAAGGAAATAATAATACAATTCCATAACAATTCTTCTCCATTGAACTATTCTCAAGAATTTCAATACAGTCAGTTTATATCCATGGTTAAAATGAAATAGTTCAAAAGCTACAAAGTTATAGAAAATAGAGAAAGCAAAAAGGGACAACACTCTATCGAAAGTGTCCCTGATTTAAAAATAAAATCCTTTACATTTATACAAAATAACCCCAAGGCTTCAACACAAAACATCAAACAAGTGATAATTCATACTTTGTCCAAATTGCTTTCCATAGTAAATCATTTGGATGACTCGTCAACTTCATTTCTTGAAAATGATTAGTTTTTGGGATGAACGAATGCTCAGTAGGAAGTATATTTAACAAATATAATTAATTGAAATACACATGATAATGTGTGATAACCCAACCCCGTATTATGTTGAATTATGCATGTGATTATGTGTTTGATATGAATTTGCAAGTTTAAGTATGTGAATTATGTGATTTGGGAATTATATCTGTTGAATGTAAGAATATCTATTGCAATTACAACTTTGACCTGAAATTGAAAGCCTTAGAGGCGCTAGAAACCAAAATCGATTTCATATCTGTGTTTAACATGGTTTTTAGAGCCTAATATGAAATTTTGTAAAATTACGATTTGTAATGATTTAATTAGGATAATTAGCCTAAGTGGGTTATATATATATAGCTTCTTGAGTTCATCATTTGGGACGGGGCTTTTGCTAGAGAGTGAGTTAGAGAGAGAGGAAGAAAAGAAGCTAGAGATTTGGAAGATATTCAAGGGGTAAACCCTAGATTTGAGTTAAGGTATGGAAATCTACCTAAAATCTTTGTCAGTAACTCATCTTTTGCTTGAAATTAAGAGGAATTTGAAAATAAGTTAGGGTTTTGAGTTATGTAATGGTTTGAACCAAATTCAAGAAATGGAACCTTAATCTCTTCAACTTTGTTTGATTGGAGTTCAATTTTGTGAATAGTCCATGAAATAAACTCTAGATTGTTCATACACCAAAGATTTTTGTAAAGATCATCCATGTTTATATGTGTTTTGAGCTTGATTATGTAATTCATGAATGTATGAAAAAGATGAGACCATGAATTTTGAATGATGATGATTGATGTGATTTGATGTGTGAAGTGAAATTACACTTAAATTATGTTAGTATATCATGTTTTTGAGTTAGTTTTACATGGATTTGGGCTTGTAAATGAGTATGGAAAATTGCATTTTTTTGCTATTATTAGACTGTTTGTGTGTGCCTAGACCACTCGAGCAGCTACAGGCTTTGCACAAGCGGACCATGACTCAAACCAGAGATGTGTATTCTGCTTACTCGAGTAGTTAAGGGTTCCGCATGAGTGGAACACGAACTAGACTAGAGGATTGCTTTCTACTACCTCCAGTAGATACACTTCTGCACGAGCGGAGCATGACCGCTCAAGTGATTGGACCTGCCGCACGAGCGGCCAGCAGGGAAGAAAATCTTGCTTTCTTGTGTTGACCTCTCCGACCTTCTAAATGCATTCTTGTCCTTATTTAAACCCTTCAGAGAACGAAAGGAAAATTAGAAACCATTGAAAAAGATTGTAAATCACTAAAAGAAAAGTGTATGAAATGAATGAATTATTTATCAAATGTGTGTGTGACATGTTTTGTGTAGGTCGTATGGCGGAAGAAACGCCGCAAGATCAAACGCACTGTGAGTAATAGTATTGTAAAGATATGATCTTAATTGATTACTTTGAGCCGTGAATGGTGATTTGTGCCGACATTGTGTTTTGATCGAAATGAATGAAGTTCATAAATATTATATGACATGTGCAATGTGGACCTAAGGTCATTTCATTTATGCTATGATATGTTTGGGCCTGAGGCCGTCCTGTGGGCCTGAGGCTGTTCTATACCATGTATGGGCCGAGGCTATTCTATTATGATATGATAATATGTGATTGGACCTGAGGTCGTTTTGAACAACTGTTAATATGTGGGCCCGAGGCCGTTCTGTACCTTATGTGGGCCTGAGGTCATTCCAATAATGATGGGCCTAAGGCCGTTCTATTTATGTGATGGGCATGAGGCCATATCGTATTATGTTGGGTCCGAGGTCGTTCCGTAATATGATTATGGATATTGTGGGAAACTTATGCTCATTCATTAAAACTTCTTTACTGTATTATTACTCATTGAGCTTCACGCACTCTATATTATGTATGCATATGTTAGTGATCAGTAGCATGAAGCCCAACCTTAGAGTCTGCTTCAGGAGTTATTTTTGTGAACTTATTTGGTCGAGCCTCCAAGATGGAGCTTTTGCCTTTGATTCACATCATATTATGACTTTCGTTTTGATTTTTGCTATAATGGTCTTGGGATATGTAAACTATATGTATCATTTTTTCTATGGTACGTAAGTTTTTGCATGGACATGTAAATGTGTGAATGTGTTATGATATAAGCACGTAATGCATATTTTGATCATATTGGCATAACTCAATGGACTTTTTCATTTGTGATATGCTTCCGTTTATGGCCCCATTATTATAATTATTCTATATGTTCGTATGAGGCCGTATGTAGTCAAGTGATTATTGGCAGGTTATGGTCCGAACCTCTAGGGTAGGGTTTGGGTCATGACATCATTCTATGCAAGTATAAAAATTTTGTTAAAGTAAATCTTCTTTATAAGTTTAAATGACCATGCAGGATATTAGATAATCAGTCTTCGAAGAGTAGGGGTGGTAAATATACTATGACATCCCAAGAGCCGTAAATCAAAATACATACATAGATATAGATTTTGTATACTGAAAATAGTTCCACATTTGGCGACTCCAGAAATAGCAGGACGATGGGTACCCAAAAACCTTTTTCCCTTCCACATTTGTCAACTCTTGAAATGGCAGGGACGTGGACACCCAAAAACCATGTTTTTCAACATTTGCCGACTCCTGAAACGGTGGAGACGTGGACACCCAAAAACTATGTTTTTCCTCATTTGCTGACTCCTGAAACGGCGGGCTCGTGGAAACCCAAAAACCTTTTCTCACATTCATACGGTAATATGAGCAGACAAGGCAATTGGGCACCTTGACTCCCCGCGCGAGTACCAATTACTTTACACAACTCAACCAATCCCGACTCATTACCCAGACTCGTAGATTATTTAAACCCTTTCAACTCCTTCAGTATGCCAATATTTTAAAAGTTAGAAGATAAAATTTTAAAAGTTTATGATGCATGAATTTTTCAAATCTCAATTTCCCTATAATAATTTCAATGCACAACAATTCAATAGTTCACATGTCAACAATGAGAAGATTCTTCAATTCATCACCATCATTATCTCTAGTTTTGGTGTAAAAGTCTCAAAGTCTAACTTTTCGACATCAAAGTCAAGTAAATACACTTAATTTTAGGTTCTAGAGGCCAATAGGGAAAAACCCCTTGTAACGCCCCGGAGAAATACCTCTTAATTCCCCTGATACCTTAATACAATCAATAATAATACACGCATACATATAACAAATATTAACAATAATACAATCCATTAACTCCTCTTTCCAATTGAACTATCTCAAAAATACATCATTGTTAAATTACATTCATATACAAGATAAATTTCTAATTCCTCCATACAAATAGTCCATACAAGATAATCCAAAGCCAAATCATAAAACATCAATAGAAGAGCATCCATGCCCTCATCCAACTTCATTTCATATATCTATCCTTGCGAAGGTGCCTCAACATCATTTCCTAAAATTTGTTAGCTTTGGAATGAGCGAAAGCTCAGTAAGCAATGCATTTAACAAGCTATATAATTAACTGAAACACACATGATCATGCAATGCAGGTTTGATGAAAGTTTAAATGTTTAATTATAAATATTTGTTTAAATACAAATGAAATATGCAATGCATGACATTTGTTCAACATTTTTCAAAGTAACCATGGATGGTAAATATACTATGACATCCCAAGTAAGAGCCGAAATCAAAATAGTTATACATGTATATAGTTTTGTATACTAAAAATAGTCCCACATTTGTCGGCTCCAAAAATGGCGTGGCGATGGGCAGCCAAAAAACACATTTTGACCTTCCACATTTGCTGGCTCCATAAACGGTGGGGGTGTGGACACCCAAAATCATCCGTTTTTTTACGTTTGCCGGCTTCAGAAATGGCGGGCTCATGGACACCCAAAAACATTTTCCCACATTCTTCCGACGATATGCGCAGACAGGGCAATTGGGCATCTTGACTCCCTGCACGGGTACCAATTACAATACGCAATTCAAAACCAACCTGACTCACTACCCAGACTCATCGACCATTTACCTCCTTTTTGCGTTCAACAGTTTTCACAAAAGTAGAACCAAAAGAAATGAACAATGCATATGATGCATGAGTTTGTAAATAATGTATTTTTCCTACCATGATTTCCATCCACAACAATCTCGAAACTTCACATGTCAAAAATAGTGGATTTAACACCAAAACTTCATTCTTTCAAGGAAATATATAGAGAGAAGCGTAAAGTTTTACAATCTCAACCTCAAAACTAAGTAATTACACTCAATTTCATGTTTTTGAAAACAATTGACCAAACCCCGTTTTTTAAAGAAGAAAAAATAAATAAAAAAATAGAAAACTAGGGCTTGAGAATAATTTGGGTTTTTCCCTTCTTTATGAAATTGAGGCAATTACTTATCATAAACAATGATAATCATTCATAATAAGCACAACTTCTCTCATAAATCATGAAACATTTACAACATAAACCCAAATATTCATTCACAGAGCCATATCCTCACAATATATATATATATATATATATACATATATAACTACTCACTACATGTATATCCAATGAAATCACCACATATGTATCCCAAATCAAACATATAACAAGTTAAAGACACCCCTACCTCAAGATTGGAAGCAAAGAAGCTAGATCAAGAGCATTCTTTCGAAAATCCAAAATCTAATCAGTTGAAAATGTTGATCTTCTCTTGTTCTTCATCTTTAATGCAAGATTCATGGTGGATTTTAGGGAAAAATGGATGAAATCAAAGTTTTGAGGGCTAGGTTTTCTGACATGGAGGAGAGGAAGAGAAGAGAGGGAGAAAGAATAATTTTTTTCGGCTAAAAAGGCACTTTGTAATGTCTGTTAGCAACTTGGTCGCTCAAGCAAAGAAAGCTTGGCTCGAGCGTAGAAAAGAAGCTCTCAGAATCTCTGAAATTCGCGCAGTTTCAGCATGGAAACTTGAAATTCAAACAGGCATAACTTCCTTGTCCAGACTCTATTTTAGGTTGTTCTTGTGTCCAAATCGAAGCCCCGTAAATAAGCTTTCCAATGGGTCTAACCTCACATCCAAACATTCAAAGTGTGGAAAAAGAAAAGGGCAAACGAGTGAATGTTGGTCAAAAACAAAAACTCAAATTTGGGGATTTTGATCTAATCTTGCCTAAATACCTTGTTAAGGCTTCAACCAAGGTTCCAAACGTCACCCAAGTGTCCTCAATTATAATATTTAAGGTTCACTTGCCTACCTATCAAGGCCAAGAGTCCGACAACCATACAAATTTTAAAGTGACGGGCACCAATTTACTCCCAATCTACGTATTAGAATCCGAGTCATTACATCTCCTTCTTACTCTTCCAACCATTCATACACATTAGTATCACAAGAAAAATTATGTAATGTATATAATGCATGAATTTAAAGTTTTCAATTTCTCCTAGGATGATTTCAATTCATAACAATCCAATAATTTATATTTCAACCTCAAAGTCAAATAAACACACCCAATTTCATGTTTTAAAAATCAATTGAGCAAAACCCCTCTTTATTGAATAAGTTTCAAAACTAGGGTTTGTAGAAAATTTGGGATTTTCTTTATTTCATGAATTAGAGGCTAATTTTTATCATTGTGAGATCCAAAATAATCCCTCACATGGACTGTTGTTGAGATTCAACGAAGATAATCCCATGAACATGCAAGAGATAAGTATGGTTGATGTCACCCAACTGGGGTTACTGGCCGGGGACACTCCGATAATGAAGTTAGAATCCATGAATGAAGAGTATAGATCAAAAATAGTCAAAAGTGTTGTATGGAGTGCAAGAGAAAAGACATACCTCTTGTGTATAGGTTGTCCTCCTTTTATAGGGGATAGAAAATATTTGTTTGGACTAGGCCCATTATAGGCCTTGTTTGGTTTAGCCCCAATAAGTTGGTATATATAATTTTCTAGCTTCCACAATCGCCCCAAAACTTTCGCTTTCTTCGACAAAAGAAGTGGAAGTTTTTTGCTCTGAGTTTGTGGCATAAATAGATGCTAGATCTTTGATGGATAACGCGCAATTGATGTAGGTCTTAGTTCCAGACCACATTATCAAGCGATGTTGCTTAAATAAATATTAAATCTGCTAGAAAAGCATTTTTTATACATATATATGTGAACAAAACAAATGAACAAATGCACGTATGATTGCGTGTATGAATGTATGTAGGTGTTAATGTATGATTGCTCCAAAACTGTCGCTTGCTGGGAGCTACATGAAAAGGAGCAGGAATTTGTAACTCAAGTAATGCTTTGTAATGCTTGTACCAAGTTGGCCGCGTATGCATGCATAGCAGAGGTGCTGAGATGATGATCGGCTGAGATGCCCCAATTGGAAAGTGAAAAATTGACTAAGATGTCCTAGTCAGTAATAAATGGCCAAGGTAATGAAATGAATGATCGGTGAAGATGGAGGTTTATTTCCTAGCCCCATGATCTTGCTACTGAAATTGCGTGCTGATTGGATATGATTTGATCGTTGAGCAATCTTGTAACTCCCGAACTTTTTAGGTCATTTATCCCAATATTAGGCTCGGAATTTGTAGAGTTAGACTCTAAAAACGGATTCTACTACATTATCTATGTCACGTTATCGATGGGATTCCGAATTTGTAATGGATTCTAATGGAATGTGGGATTCTGGAATTTTTGTTAATACTCGGCTATGAACTTAGCTTGAATGTTCCAACTGACTTTTGATCGGTTATTGATGGATGAATTTAGGGCCGAGTAGAGCAAAGTAGCAAACCACGACTGCATGAGCATGTTCGTGAAGCCTTTGCCGAGTATGTAACATCTACAACGGCCATCATGTTGGTTCGAATTGTGTTAGACGATGGTATGTTGAACCAATTGAGGTTGATTTATCCTAGTCTTGACCCATTACCTGCCAATGACATTTATTTATTCGAAAGAAATTTGGAATTTGTGGATGAGTTGAAATTTAAGTGTGGGTTTAGCTCTGTTGACATGCCATGCAAAACGGTTGGCATATGCTAGGTGCAACAAAGTTGTCGAATCCATAAACAAAAGCGTAAGTGTTTCCGAGATAATGGCGGCATAAAGTTTGATTGAATAATAGGTTGCCGAGAACAGTAGTCACCCAGTTGTGGGTGTATGAGTGGCGTATAGTTTGAGTGGTGTTGTGGAAACAACGTTGCTGGCCATGAGGATTTTGATGCTGCTGAACTAAGATTGAAATGCCAGTTGTCGAATTGAAAGCATCGAGTGTGTAAGAGTTTTGTTCAGTGAGGTTAGCAATGAGCTTTAAGCTGATTAAATTATATCATCACCACATTGAACCGCCATAGAATTAGTTACAAAATTGCCTCGGTATTGCTTCCATTACCGAAAAAGTAAAGGCCATGAACATGGATCAAGCATCGAGTGAAGTTATGAAGGTCGATGACCATACAATGGGTTCTAAGATAAACTTGGCAGCCGTGAAGACTCGGCTAGAAAGTGCAACATTGAGGCGAAAATTCTTTTCCGTACTTGGTCTACAAGTGTACGACGACATAATTATGCTAAGAGCTTGTCCATGTATTTATTCATATTTGCTTGTGTATTTGTTTCGCTGAGGAGAGGACGGTATGGAAGAGCAACTGTTGGTGTGTCGATTGAAATATAAGTGAGCTCCGATGATTGCGTAATTGAGACACGATTGCCGGGTAAGGTAAACGACCTTGCATGGGTGAAGTTGTCATTGAACGATTGTGACAGTGGATGTGTTGATCAACCATTGTCAATTGACAGTTCTATTCGTGCCAAGGAAAATGGATGAGGTTATTTTCTTGGTAAGCTGGTAGCTGGCAAGTGCGGATGTAGTGCCTCTATTAAGTGTTATTGATGTGATTCAACTCTTGAATGTTGCCGAGTGAGAGTAGATGTGGTAGCCAAATCTTGATTTGTGAGTGCCAATCAATTTCTTTGTCGAATGTAAGAGCTTTTCAATGTACTAGAACTCTTGGTTAGCAACTTCTTTGAGGTTCACGGTGTGCCAAAACATTTGGTCGGCATCTCTTTGTTTTGGCTTGGCTAAGAACTTGGTTGACAAGACTTCTTTATGCATGCAACATGACTTTGATCTTCAGTTTTGCTGAGATTTTGGTGGGCATCAATATGAGCCATTCATGACAAGTGATGTTGCTTTGGGATCAATAATAACATGTTTGCTCTTTTCTTCATATGAATGAATGACTGTATATACAAATATATGTGTATAAGGGACATCAGGGACCTTTGTAACAATGGGCCACGGTATTATATCCCTCGAGCAAGGGTGTAGACCTACGGTATTATATCCCTCAAGCAAGGGTGTTAGGCCGCAGTATTGTGTCGCCCAAGCAAGGGTGTAGGCTTGTGGTATTATATCCCCTGGGCAAGGGTCGTAGGCCGTGGTATTGTATCCTGTAGGCAAGGGTGTAGGCATGCGGTATTATATCCCTCGGCAAGGGTATAGGCTTGCAGTATTATATCCCCCGGGCAAGGGTCGTACTGAGAATGCCATAATTACTATATGTGGACTTGTTAATCACAAATAAGTGGAAAGTGGAAAAAAGTACACCAATGGTAGAGCATTAAAACATCGTATTGCTCCGTTGTAAGAAATTGCCGATTTATTTAAGTTGCGTTTTTGTTGCTTTTTGTCGCGTTGTTGTCCAATGTATAGTTGCCCCATTGCTTTTGAATGAACTTTGTTATTCAAAAGGAATTCATAATGATGTTGATGGTTATATAGTCAGGAAATCACCAAAAAATTTTTAGTTGTGGAAGTCGGCATCGATCAAACTCCATGTTTGGCGGCAAAAATAGTGTTTGAGCTGCGATGGCTATTTTCCAGTTGTTGAATTTGCAAAATCAGATTGTACGGATGTGTTTAGAAGGCTCCAAATAGTTGGAAACGACTGTTGGATCATTGGAATTGGACTCCAGATGGCGTAATTGTAGCCAAAATGAATTTAATGGCTCAAATCAGTTGAGAATTGTGAGTGGTTGAAATCTAGAAATTTGAGGTATGGAATTTACAAAATCAGACCATACAGATGTGTCTGAAACGCCCCAAATAACTGGAGACGACTATTGGATCATTGTGATTGGACCGAGGAGAATGCAGATTGCATGTTGCGGAGTGGAAAGTAAAAGAAATCTAAGTGGGTCTTGCCCCAGTGCAGCGGTATACGACGAAGTGATGAGTGAAGGATCGGTGAAGATGGATGATTGTGTCCTAGCTTCATGAGCCTTCTCTAAAAAATGCATGTCGATCAGACATGATCTGACCGTTGATTTAACATGTAACGTTCTCGATTGGCCGGTTTATTGATCCTAATATGAGACTCGGAATTTGCAAAATTGGACCTTAAAAAATCGATTTTACACGGAAAAAAACTAGAGGGTAGGCATCCTCGAAGTTATTGGACCATTCGATTAACCAAAATGCGATAATATGCAACAGAGCACTTTATGCAGAGAAGCGCATGATAAATCCTTATTTCATCATCTTCATGCTGCATGTCGTGAAAGGCATAATGTTACAGTTTCGAGCTCATGACTTTGAGGCCCTGTATCTCCTTCATTTTAAGTCCGATTTTGATGCGTCTATCATATTGGACTCATCTCAATGAGTGCTTCACACTGGTATGGTCAAAATTGGCTTTCGACAACTTTGAAAATTTTAGTTTTCTACAAATTTGGTATGTTTCGCAACTACCAGCGAACTTTGGTGACCTCTTGGCTCCTTGGGTTGGTGGTTTGGACTCCTTGAGTTGACACGAATCCTTTGGTATATTCAGATGTTGATTTCGACAAGCGAGATGTTTGTTCCATGTCGAGAGAGAAACGCTGACCAATATTGCTACCGATGATTAAATCATGAGATTAGTGCCGAAGAGGTAGGTGAATTGATACAGTGTTTGTTCTTAGTGTCCAATCCTGCAGAACATGTTGTCGAGATGTGACTAAAAAAGAATGACTAAATTTGTTCTCGGCATCACGGTTGAGTTGTCGAATTTGTTCTCCGCATTGTGCAACTAAATTTTGACAATCGGAGATGTTGTCTTTTCAAAATTGTAGTGGACATGGCTAAGACATGGTTTGAGTACCGAATTGACAAATAGGGCTGAGGTTGTCGTTAAACGACTAGTTAACGCAGGATGGTAGTTGAGTAGTGTGAAGGTCCATGTGTGGACATGCCGAGTAGCAAGTTGTGCTGCCACTATTGGGTTGCTTAGATGCCAAGTAACAATGGGTAGCTTGGGTGAGCTGTAGTGATGCCGAGAAAAGTTGAATAGCTGCCGAACATCCTTATTGGGTTGTCGAACATCTCCATTATCGGTTAGAAAGCTGAGGAACTTAAGTTTTGTACTGAGTAAGTGGCGCCAAAACACCTGGATCCCTCGTTTAGAATGTGATGACTTAGCTGAGAGCTTGGTAGGCATCACTTATGGTTGTAGTTGTAGCCACCATGATTATGTATACTTGAACCAATGAGCGTGGTGAGAGAATTGTAGTGCCGAGCATCTAGAAATGGTTGAATGGCTACGTGAATTTAACATGGTGGTGGCTGAATAACTTATGTGTGTCTGAGTAATGTGATGTAGGAAATGGGAATTTTTGAATAATGTTGCTAAGTTAGCAGCTTGATAAATTTGCCGAATAATGTGACTACTATCGAAAAACAACTTATATATATAAAATCCCTATCTCTGCAAGCTGATATATATAAAATTCCTAATAATGTTCTTGGTAAAAAGGTAAGGGTTATAAGGCAACAATGTTCATGACAAACTCCTAATACCATTATATATAATTCATTTTAATAGCCGAATTAATTGTATCCGCTGGAGTGCTCCACGTAATGGTAGGTGATAAAAGGTAGTTCCCAATTTTTAGAGAGAGAAAGAAAGACCCAAGTTTTGAGTCCATAGAAATTGTTAGTATAGATATGTATGTATATTCCAAGAAAATATGAAATTTCATCAATCAGATTGAACAGTGTGAAGTGCACTTGCATAAGTTGGTAAAGTGCCGACCAACAGCTATAACAGCTTTAACAGCTTCATCAAGAAAATTTCATCACTTAGCTTTGATATGCTGAAAAGATACTCTCTTCAAGAAAAGTGAAACCGATTTGTAGAGAAAGAAAATGGAGATTCAAAAGATTCACAGTGAACAAACGGCTCTATTTTGTAAGCATAAACATATGTATATCCAATCCAAGAACCAATCTTAAGATAATTTTCAGAGAGCAAATAAATCAAAAGTGTTGTTAAATTTTTACTTACAAGAACATGTTTGTTGTGTGCTTCGATGATCTCGTTTAGTTGTTCCCACAGATAGCGCCAATTATGAGATCGAAAATAATCCCTCACATGGACTATTGTTGAGATTCAACGAAGATAATCCCATGAACCTACAAGAGATAAGTATGGTTGATGCCACCAAACTGAGGTTACCGGCCTGGGACACTCCGATGATGAAGTTAGAATCCATGAATGAAGAGTATAGATAAAAAATAGTTAACAGTGTTGTGTGGAGTGCAGGGGAAAAGACATACCTCTTGTGTATAGGTGTCCTCATTTTATAAGGGATAGAAGATATTTGTTTGGACTGGGCCCATTATAGGCCTTGTTTGGGTTAGCCCTAATAAACTGGTATATATATATTTTTTGGCTTCCACAATCATCAACAACAATAATCCTCAATAATAGACATAATTCCATCCATAATCATAAATTATTGCCCACATCCTTCTAAATCATTTATTAGCAAACACAATCCATATATATATATATATATATCTACAAAGGTGAATATCTAATGAAATTACCACATGTGGGTCTCAAATTAAAGATATAATAAGTTAAAGATATCCCTACGTCAAGAATGGAAGCTTAAGATTGAAACCCACTTGAAATTTCAACAAAAATGCAAAACAATCGGTAGATATCTCAAACTAGACTTGCTCTTCAATTTTCATGAAGGATCTAGGGTGGATTTAAGGGAGAAATTGGAGAAATCAAGTGCTTGGAGCTCTAGGGTTTCGGGTATGGAGGAGATGGAGAGAAGAGAGGAAGAAAGAATAAAGATTTTGGGCTAAAAAGTGACTTTAAAGTGCCAGAATTCCTGTAGACCGCTCGAGTGGTCTAAAGTTCGCTCGAGCGGACTTGCTTCCAACATAGGTACCCAAATTTCAAACAGGCATAACTCCCTTGTCCGGACTCCATGTTAGATCATTCTTGTGTCCAAATCGAAGCCCTAGAAAGAGGCTTTCCAATGGTTCTAACCTCACGTCCAAATTCAAAGTGTGGAAAGAGAAAAAGGCAAAAGCGTGAAGACTGCTCATAGGACAATTATCGGAATCAATGTTTTTGGTTCAATCTTACCTTACCATTATGATATCACCTCAACCAATATTGCAAAATGAACAAAAGAGGCTCCAAGTACAATAACAAGAGTGTCAAGAGCAATCCTACTAGTCCAAAAAGTACAAAGTGTTACACTTTCCACCCAAATAAACACCCACACTTAATTGAATTATTAATTTAATTTTTTTAATAGAGTGTTTTGTTGTCCATTATGGTCATTTTATTTTAGGGTATAATTGTCATTAAAATAAAAAGTTATTAAGTGTGTGCACTAAGGTAAGTAAGTGTGTGGAAATAGAATTTTTCCTAAGAAGATTGGACTTTGAAGGAAGGCTATATGGACTCCTCCAATCTTTCGTGGGATCTTATTTGGTTATTAACCAAAGGACTCATTAGTGACATTTCGTAGACTTCATCCTTAGAGTAAATCTTGGAGCGCCACACTTGTAACCATAGAAAAACCTTGTATTTATTTGTTAGTGTATTCCTTGATGTTCCCCGATTTTTAGAGCGTTACAACTTGGTATCAAAACTTAGGTTCTACCCTTACCCATACATTTCGGCCTGCGGTTAGAGACAACCTTACCATGATAATATTATATTATTATAACACTAATTATTTTATTAAGTAAAAAATATCAAAAAATTGAAATTTTCTTGACCTCCTTAGGACATTCTTCGGATTCTAGGCATAACAACATAGACTCGTGAAGACATGTTTCACATTTCGAAGCGTCACGTGTTTCGACTCCAAACGATTTGACGATCACCTTCGAAGGGAAGAGGTTTTAACTCTGCACAGGGCAATGTGTTACGTATTAGATACAATATAGATATACATTACTGTTATTCCTACGAGTCTTCTGTTGATCGTTGTATCCCCACCTCATACGTGAAACCTTACATTATGTCATCTTTGAGATTAAGTCATTACCATTTTATATTTTTCAATTTTACCATTTAGTGACAACCTTTGAGCCTTGATTATTCTACCTAGTACAAGGCTTCTTGTAAATAGTTTCAATTTTTTTCCTTAGGGACGAATCTTGGATATTTTTGAAACGCAGATGGCCAACGCAGTTTCAGGTTAGATATCTAGTTTATGCACTACTTCCATAACCTTGACTACATTAAAGTCTGAAACTATATTGTCATCCATTCCATTACATCATTCGTCCATAATTCGGTTAATCCTTATGATGCTATTACTATAACTGCTTCATATTCTTTATCTCCACTTTGTATTCTTTCCATTAGTTCGATATTAAAAAATTTGAAGTTATTATTTTGCTTATATATATATATAAATATATGAAGTTGTGTTGTGTGCTTTTCTATATCTGTTAATTACTACTTGATCTTCTTGCTTCAAACACCCTAGGATGATTAAACCTTAACTTTAAGATTAGTTTATTACCCTTGAGAAATTGTCTCCATAATTAGAACCCGACTTATGCCTCACATAATATTATGAACAGAGAAATGGTGGACTACACTCAAGCCCAACGCAATAAGAATACAATAATTGGGAATCAAAATTCTAAGGATGGACCAGTACGCACGACCAAAATCTCACACCGCATTGGGAATCAAACTCTAGAGGAGTTAAGACATTTAAGAGGAAACAGGTAGAATTATAGAATTCACCTCTTTTTAGAGTTTAGAGAGCAGAAACCTCCAAGTTTACAGGAGTACCGGATTCAAGGGCGGCAAAGAATTGGCTCCGGCAGGTTGAGGAAATGCTAGATACAATAAGAGCAATAGAGCATGTTGACTGAATTAATCTAGTCGGGTATGAACTAGGGGGAAAGTAGATCATTGGTGGACACTAATTAGGGAATCCAGGGACATTACAATGATGACATGGGCGTAATTTAGAAATATATTCTTGAGAAAGTACCTCCTAAACACGATCAGAAAGGCAATGATCCGAAAAATTCAAAAGCTAGAGCAAGACATGATGATCGTGACTCAATATGTGGCAAATGACGCGGAAAAGGTGCGAGGATTTGAGTGGTGTTTAGACCCTATAATTAAAGAAAATGTTTTTCCATTAAGACTTCCCACTTTTGTAGATATAGTTGACACAACATTCAAGGAGGCGGATTCCAAAAGGATTTGGGGCTTGAGGAAAGAGAAAAATCAAGTCAATGTGGGATCGAAAAGAAATGGCCAAAGGCATACAACACAAAATCCATATTCTAGAAAATACCAACAGCAAAATCTAAAGGAAAGCTTTTAGGAGAGACCAATAAGGCTGATCCAGTGCTATCGTTGTCAACAGATAAGACATAAGAGGTCTGAGTGTCCCCAACAGGTCAAAAATCAAGGAAAGCGTTTTAGTGCAAATACACATGCTATCAGCAAACAACAACCATGGGTAATTAAGGCAGAGGCTGCTGGCTAACAAAATTACAAGGTGAAGGATATTATGAATCAAGCCACATTAGTGCCTCATGTGAAAGGAATACAACAACAAAAGCAACAACTGCAACAACAATACTAGAAGAAAAACATTCAAGTGAAACTAACTTAGTCAATTCAATGCTACTATTTCCAGCAACTAGTATACACGAAGACTGAGTGTCCCCGGCTCATTCAATCAGGATATCAAGAAAAAGGCACGGGAGCAAGAGGTAGCAAGAGGCTCGAGCTCAACAAAGGCCAGCTGATGGAGATTTCGCACTACAAGGAAATAAAGAAGAAGAGAATGAGCAACACATCGCGTATGAACTCGATGGACTGCAATGTGAGCCATGGCTAACTTACGAAAATGTAACTAGAATAATAGCTAGAACCCTTCTAAAAGAACTTTTTGTAATCCAAGCATAAAGGTGAAAATTCTCTTTTATTAATCCAAGTCTTGGTGCTTTTACACTCGTACTTCACAACTCTTGAGTACATACTTTTATCATCGCATTTCTTCATATCTATAGTGTATGAAAACCTATAGGAGATGTCGATTTTCACTACCCGACTCCAACATCATCTTAGACATAGATTCGTTATTTATACATTAAACTGTTACCAATAGAAAGAGACAACTTACCCATCTAATTGAACACTTTTATTGTTGTTTAAGGATACTTATTTCCATAAATCGACAAACACTATGACATAAGCAACCTACTGGACGGTCAATGAGATTAATTTTTAACAAGTATGTACACCATCATGTCAGGAAATTGGCAACGTCGGTCTTCGCGCTAGTGCAGCGACATCATATGACAAGCATTTCAAAAATTTTGAGAACCATAGAAGATTGATGCACCCCTTACATCATTACTTGGGGAAGAATTTGATTTAAAATGCTACCAATGGTGGCTTTGGATAGAAGGGAGAAGAACTTAAGAGAATAAGATGATTTACATGATTAATGAACGTTGGCAAAAACTATTTAGGAGCGCGAGAATGCAATGCGAACAAATTATCCACAACTTTTCGAGAGTTGAGGAACAACTTAAATTTTGAGGACAAAATTTGTTTAAGGGGAATAGGTTGTGAGACCCCTAACTTTTGTAAATCCTATTTAGGCCCTCACTTTTGAATTATTACAATAAAAGCTCTTAATCTCTTGTTTAATCGCAAATTTAACCCTAGAATAAAAAACACATTGCAAACGAACCTGTATAAACCCTAATTGTGAGGCCCATGAATTGTATTTCCATTAGGACCCTCATTATTGAATTATTTCTATGAAAACCCCAGATTCCTCGTTTGCTTGCAATTTCAATCCTAGAATTGAGAACACGTCTCGATCAAAATCATGTGAACCCTAATCGATCCTAGTAACTTAGGAATCACTTCTAATACTCTAGGACTAGTTAATTAACTCCTTAATTATAAATTAATTGCTCAAAAATCCTAGATTCCAGTTCCCATTATGTTCCTAAATCGAATTGTTTTCCCTAACCCTGATTTAATTAAATTCTAGACTTGAATTAGGAATTCTAATTCATAAATTGAGCCAAGCTCACACACTTTATTAGAATTATAGTTTAGTGCCAAATCAAGCACCATTATATATATATATATATTTGTACCTTTATTCTTATTTAATCTTTTGTACACAAAATATCTTCAATATATATATATATATATTAGTCTGCACACAAAATAAAGTTGAAAAATTCCCTCAAATCACCCACATGGGCCGGCCACCCTAGTAAATACACTTGTAGTATACTTTTGAAGATAACATTGCTTGATTCATGGGAGAATTTTGACCAAGACCCCAGATTCATGGAAATTCATCTTGTACTTGTGACTAGCTTAGTTCTAATTAAGCATAATCCTAACTAGATCATGTTTAAAGGTGTAATTAAGGTCCCTAATCTCCTTTCATTTCATTACATCCTAACTAAATCTAAGACTATTCAATTCATTTGAAACCAATGGGCATTTTGAACTTTTCACCCAAATGTTTCTATAAATACACCACTTCTCTCTACACTTTTGAGCATCAAACACACTCATACACCACACATACACACCCACGACACACACACACACACACATAGAGAGAGAGAGAGAGAGAGCTTTGGTGGTGGAGGAGAAAAAGGAAGTTTTGCAAAACCAATTCCATAGGCATACAAGTAAGCCACAACACAACCCTCTCTTTTATTTTCTTATTCAAATACATGATCTTGAAGGTTTAATGTTTCATTTTTAGATGTGCATTCATAGTGTTCTTGTGTTTGAATAAAATAATTAGAGTCATGTTTCTTTCTTTACTTGTATTTTCACTCAATGAAAGTAAAACTATCTTTTTCTACCCACTTCTCACATTATTTCCAAAAACGTACTTTCATTCTAAAAATCTGAGTTATTCATATAATATTTAGCATGTTTTCATCATAAGAAAAGTGAAAATTTTCTCATGGTTGCCCTATTTTTCTATTACTCTTCTTATTTCAAACTTTGTGCAAGAAAGACTAGTATTTTCAGCCCACTTTCAACAATTCTAGAAGAATGCAGAAAAGTCCTCTTGACCTCATTTTTATATCAAAACTTTCCTTAAAGTGTTAACATTCAAATAAAAATTGTTTTATTGAAAAAGAGTGAGTGATTTAAGTGAAAATCCGATTTTTGTAACAATTGACGAATCTGATAGTGCTGGAGTATTTCTTTAATAACTAAAAATCTTGGAAAGCCATCTCATTTCTGAAAGATGAACTAGAAAATAGATAAAATTCTTAGATTGTGATCTTTAAAGTATCTAATCTGGAAATTTATGTTTATTAATGATTTCATGGTTTGAATTTTGTGATTGTGTTTCTTATCTCTTGTTTGGGCCTTAGTATGATATTTACATTGTTGTGCCTATATTTCTTTACTGTGGTATAGTTTAATTGGTTGAAATGTACCGCTCATAACGGTTATATTGTAGGTCCAAGCCCTACTAAGCCTACCACCCCCTTCTCTTCACTTGATACAAGGCAGTCGAAGTCCCCGCCACCCTATAGATCTCAATCTAGCGACGACACCTAAAACTACACTGCTGCCGTTGCCCTTCTGGCATGCCTCCTACGCTTATCACTCACCTACGCTCTTACAACATGCCTTTTTCTGGCAAATATTCAATAAAGCTCCATATGATACGGGAAGTGAAGAGAGTTGAGACGAAGACGAATCCAAGCCAATGAGGTTACGAGTTGGAATTGAGTTAGGATCTCCAGCCGCTAGGGCTGCTAAGGCTAGTTCCTACCCATTTGTAAAAAAAAAAAAAAAAGAGTTAGAGCTAGGGCAAGGCTTCCTAGAGCAAAGCTACATGCTATGAGAGTATGTACATCCTATGTGAAATAGCAAGACATTCTTGGCCAGGTTTTAGAATGGAAGAAAAGTCATGGAAGGAATAGAATTGGCTACGCACGATGAATGGATGCACAAGAAAAAGGATAGTCCAAGACTCTTCTATATGATTATATACTTTGGAATCCAAGTTTTTCATTCTCATTGTCGAGTAGAGGAGTGAAAGTAAGCCTACAACTAGGTAGCTAATAGCTAGGACAGCCAATAGCTAGGACAGACAATAGTAGTTAGACTTCCAACTGCTAGTTAACTTGAAGCAATAACTCTTAGGTAAGGAGGGGCATGTGGCCCTTTCACTTCGAGTTCCTTCCTTCGTAGTCAAATCTGATGATATGCTTTGGCAATGTTACCTACCAAAGAAAAGGCCTGCTAGGTGATCGAAATCACTCAGGTTAGTAAAGATAATCTTGCTTCTTCACAAGCTTATCTCCCCCTCCCAAAAAACTGACCCTATAGTGCTAGTGTTTCGCGTTCTTTCTATTCCATCCCATTTCATTCTAGGGTAGGCGGCTAATACTAATCTAATAATTGAAGTAGTCATCGTCTAACTAATAGGCTCGGACACTATGCCCGCCCATTTTGTCTCGCCTTAAATGGAATGGTTCTCTTTGTTACGTTGTGCCTAGACCCAAGTCCCTACGTCTGCTTTTCTTCGCCAGCAACCCAAGAAGTTGGCTTTGCCATCACAACATTAGGGTCGTCTCCTTCATTCTATGCTGACCCCGACCTAGGCTAGCTTTTTCGGAAGCCCATTCCCACTGTGCTTACGGCCCGGTTGGCCTGCCAGCGGTAGTGGGAATTCTCTCATTCCCTGGTCAAAGACTTGGTTGGATGTGGGATCTACTCCATGAGGAGAGGTACAAACATAAATGATATCATCACGACCTTTCTTTTCGTATCGTTGGGGATGCTTAATGCCACTTTGCCAACTGGCAGTACTTATAGTTTTGTCTCTCTCCATGTGGTCAGCACTGGGTGTTTCTGAGTAGCGAGACTTACACCCATTTGCATTAGTTCATCCAAAGTTCCTTACCCATATACACAAATTATTAAATAAGCCATCTTCCTATCAATGTTAAGGAGTCAACTGAGTATCTCAGCGGCTGGCTTAAATACCCAGACACAATCATTAGTTGTTGGTGATGCAGGAGCAGGAGCAGATGTGGGTGGTGGTTTAGTTCTTTCATTAATAAATGTACCTACCAGTCAATATGGTACGTCGGTTTCATTCTTTCTATTTAACATATAAAGTATGCTAGTTAGCTCATCTAGTTGCTCACCTTCTTCTTATTCTTCTTCTTCTAGTTCTAGCTAGCTGGTTGTTGTGATAGAAACACTAACTGCATTGAAGTCACCTTCTTCCCTCCTGCTTGGAAGCTAGAATTGGTCTCAAACTCTTTCATTCAAATGAGTGCCTTCGCTACAGGGCTGTTGCATCCGCCCCTCCTGTAGCCTGGAGGAGTTGTCTATACTCTAATTAAAGACAGATACTCTTTTGAGGCCTAAGGACTATGGTTCCACAGCTCGATTACTAATGAAATTCTTCTTAGACTAGCAGAGAGAGAGGAAGAGAGCGTTGGATTGGGTGCTTCTTTCTTTCAGGAAAATGATGCATATTTATATGTTCAAGTTATCCCGTTAGTGTTCGCTCTGATCTTCCCTTCTACCTCCAGAACTTGGAGGTTCTCAGGCTTCGGACACACTTTTCATTGGAGAGGAATCAAATTAGCAAGTTAAAGAATTCAAAATGATGCTTATACTTGTATAGAAATTATTGTCTTAATAACTTGTTCTAACATTAACTTAAAATATCTATCTCAAGGGAAAACTAAATGGGGGTGGTAGTGGGTTTTCAATCGCTTGAATAATGATTAGATGATAATGTGTTAATTTCAAGTATGGGTTGATGTGACGTGTTCCCTAATTGAAGGTTAAGTCTTGCACTAGTGGTTGTTGGGAACCCTTGAATGGACCAATTGTATTTAGACCCTAGGTATTTATTACGGATAAAGTTGGAGGAGGTTATAGGCAAGGCCCTTATTTAACCGTCTTTTTTGAGGTCCTCGGTTGGCATTCCGCAGTGTGTAACTGTTATAGGCTTTTAGGGTAAGCTATGCAAAGCAGCAAAAAAAGAGGGCATACTGAATAATCTAACTCCAATTCTTATAGTTGGGAGAATGAAATCTCTGTAGGGGATTTCTAGATTGCTAACATCTAACCTTATAACCATTTGCTTGTTACTTGCTTATCATGCTTCATTACTTGTTTGTTATTATTGTGATGGTGTATTAGATTGGGAAAAGGGAACGAGGTGTGTGTACATCTATTGGCCATTCCAAGCTCATGGTGTTTCATGACAGGTATTGAAGACTATTTCCCGGTCAAAAACGAAATTGGAGCATATAAGACGTATGATTATCTTAGAAGAATTAGGAATTAGTTTTGTTGAATCTTGTTTTGTAACCTTATTCGGAATTGTAACATTTAAATTCTTGATATATTTAATGTTTATCTCTTGTAATTATTATTTTATTAAATCTATACATATCTTTTGTAACCTATCCTTATTTTTCGTCAACTTATGTAGACCTTGTGTTGATATTTGTTAAGATCTATAAAAAAAAAAGGTAGCTATCTAAAGAGATTGGACTTTGAAGGGAGGCTATATTGACTCCTCCGATCTTTTTTGGGATCTTTCTTGGTTACTGACTAAAGGACTCATTAGTGATGTTTCATAGACTTCATCCTTAGAGTAAATCTTGGAGCATCACACTTGTAACCATAGAAAACCTTGTATTTATTTGTTATTGTATTCTTTGATGTTCTCGATTTTTGGGGTGTCACAGTTGAAGTGTGGCTTTGGGTTTGCATTAAATATAATAATATTATTTGTGCCACGTGGCTACCACCTATTTTTTGACAAAAGTTAAGTCTTAAGAGTAATTTGGGAAAAGGTTAAAACATAAAAGGCCACAGTGGGAAAAAGATATTTTAAGGGCCAAATTGAGAAAGTGGTGAAAGATAAGGGGGGCAAAGTGTGATTTATCCTTTATTTTTTCTCCCTATGTGGAGACTTATATCCTCTCCTTGCATGGAGGTTCTCTTTATCCTTTTTGGGATCTATTTTGTACTTCGATGTACTTTATTGAATGACTTATTGTCGGATGTGCAATATATTAAGCATTTTGCTTTCCCATCCAAAAAAAAGTACAAAAAATTAACTAAAATATTTTTAAAAAAAATTCATTATAAACAAACGAAAATCCAAACAAAAAAATACATAGATTTTTATTCTAATTTTAGTTTATTTTTAAAAATATTTTAGCCAATTTGTTTTACTTTTTGGATGCAGTACATTTAGAAAACACAAAAAATTAATTAGAATAAAAAAAATTCACTAAAAATAAACAAAAAACTCATCTAAAAATCATTTTTCAAAAATCAAACTAAACAGACACTTTAGCATGTCATCTTGCTGAAGCTTTGACAAAAGCACAATTTTTATTTTATTTTATTTTTTGTTGAAACTATCTAATAATCTCATTGATCAAGAAAGAAAAAGACAAAAAAATAATAATAATAATAATAAAAATAAAAAAAAATCCCAAATTTGAAACTAAATAATTTAATGAAAGACGATGTGAATATTCATTCACCTCAATCATCTTTGTTAGTGTGTTTACTATGGGCATGACATGAATAATTTTTATTTTATTTTTATATGAATTGATATAAACTACAATTTTTTTTGAATTCAAAAATAAACTAAAATTTAATATTAAATTAGTACGTAAAAAATAAAACAACCATATATTTAGTGAATTTAATATATGAATAAAAGCAAAGTCATGTATTAAATAATTTCTTATACAAATCAACTCAATCATCTATCAAAGTGAAACTCGGCATTCTTTCATATCTCGAAAGTCTTCAATGATTGACTTTGTGGTAAAATTTTCAGCAATTTCCTTTTCAATGTACACTAGCAAAGAGTTTGTAAGAAATTCATCTTTCATTTTGTTGCGAAGTTTAGGTTTGAGAATTTTCATAGCTGAAAATGATAGCTCCATAGTTGTAGTAGAAACTGGAAGAGTAAGAACAAGTATAATCACTCTATAAACAAGTTGATAGACCGTAGATTTGTTTGTCCTTACCAACCACTGACACAATTCAGAAATAGTAGACAACTTTTTGTAGTCTGCATCCTGAACTACATTATGCTCGTAATGGTGAAGTTGCATTCACAACTGTATTTTCTCTTGATCTGTGAAGTCTTGCAGATAAAACGTTTTTACTAACCGACAAATATTATCGATTCTAAAAGTTTCAGACACATCTCGAGGATCTAGAGCCGAGCTAAGATTAAGTAACTCTACATGTTCACTGGATCACCCATTTAATTTTTTTAGTTGAGAATCTATTGCAGCACAAAAAATATCTACTCGATAATGATGCTCAACTGTAAAGTCATCTTGATGATCACGAGCTTGACCTCTTCTCCCAATATAATGAGCATTCATATTCGGGATATCTATGTTACATACCTCACAAAATGATTTCACATTGGCTAGTAAAGCATCCCATTTGTCATCTCTAAACTTTTGCACAAGTGCCTTGGTGGATAAAACTAGATTCATAGCATTTAAGATGTCTTGAGATCGGCATTGCAAAGCTTGACAAAGTAAATCAGTGATCTCCAACATTTATTTCATGAGATGCAAAAAAAAGACAAATTCAAATGAAGTCAATGATCCATAAGCTGAGTTTGCATCTCCTCGTTGGGAAGAAATTGTTCCTTCATTTAATAATGTTGAGAAGAACTTCACATGTTGGATTAAACATTTTTATTAAGCTTGAAACTGACTTGAAGTGAGAACTCCAACGAGTATCTCTAGCTCATTGTAAAATGCCAATTTGATTAAGTCTCTTCTAGTCTCAAGCTCATCAATGTCAATCATATGTTCAATTTCAGCTGCTTGAGCAACTTTCAATTCATCATTGCGCTTACATGAAGCACCGACAATATGACAACAAAAGTTAATTTAGGAAAAAATTTATGAATTGGGATAACATCTTTTGATGCTACCACTAAAGTCAATTGCAAGTGATGTGCAAAACAATGAACATAATAAGTATATGGACAATCACTGAAAGCCAATGCTTGTAATGTTTTCCACTCACCTCGCATATTGCTTGCACCATCGTATCCTTGCCCTCAAATATTCTGAATATCTAAATTGTGATGGGACAATATAGAATATATTCCATCTTTTAGGGTTGATGCAACAGTGTTAGAGACATGAATAAGCTCAAAAAAAGGCTCTTTCACAAAACCATCTTTGTCAACGAATCTCAAAATTATAGCCATTTTCTCTTTCTTTGACTTATCACAAGCTTCATCCACAATTATGCAATACTTTGTATCACCAATTTCTTCATGAATTGCATTCTTCACTTTGGTTGAAAAATATATGTAAAATTTCTTTTTGAATCTTTGGTGATGTGTAAGAGGCATTTTTCGAAGCTTTATCCAATACTTTAGCAACATTGTTAGTATATGATCCCAACAAATTCACTATTTGAAGAAAATTTCCACTATTGATTGAATCTGGCCTTTCATCACGACCTCTAAAAGCACAACCTTGGAATGTAAGCAATCGGATTGTATCAATTGAGACCTTCAATCTTAGCCAATTATCTATAATTTGTTCAGAAGTGAAATTGTCCAATACCTTTTGTATATGTTGAAATTGATTCATCAAGTCTTCACATGATCTCTTGGCAACATTGTGAAAAGAGTTAGGATCTTTCCCTATATGATTTAAAACAGCACATTTTGCTCCATCCCTAAGTTTCTTCCGATTCTTAAACAACAGCTTTGTGAAAAGCACATTGGGAAACTCATTTACCATTGGTGGAATTTTCCTATAACAATATCTTCCAAGCAAGTATTGGCATGGAACCTCTTATGAAGCATTATATGGAAGAAAATATAGATCGCCCATTTCTTGGATAGAGGTGGGAGATCAAGCAATGTTGGGGCTCGAGATTGTTCAAGTTACTGCTGAAAAGATTAAGATTATCCATCAACGAATTAAAAGCACCCAAAGCCATCAAAAGAGTAATGCTGATGTAAGGAGAAGAAACATACAATTCAAAGTTGGATATCATGTATTTTTGGAAGTCACACCAATGAAGGGTCAAACACGATTTGGAAAGAAAGGAAAATTAGCTCCGCGATATATTGGACCGTTTGAAATTATGGAAAAGATTAGCCCAATAGCTTACCAGATTGCATTACCACTAGAGATGGAACAAGTCTACAATTTATTTCACATTTCGATGTTATGAGGTTAGGCTCGTGATCCTTTCCATGTAATAGACTGCAGCCACATGGTTATTGACGAGGATTTGGAATATGAAGAATAACCAATTCAAATTATTAATCGCTAAGTGAAACAGTTGAGGAACAAAACAATACCAATGGTAAAGGTAGAATGGAGAGAGCATTATGGAAGGGACGCTACTTGGGAAAGAGAGGATGAAATGAGGATGAGATGTCTAGATTTGTTTTCAAGCCAAGGTAAACTAAGTTTAAAGGACCAAACTTCTTAAGAGGGGAGAATGTTACAACCAACCTCTCATGCGTAATGCATATCATGACATTCATGTACTTTAATCTTATATGAAATGCTTACTTGGTTGAACTAGAGTTTGATAGGAATTATAAGAGAAAGAGAAGTTCGTTTAAAAACCTAAGCCTAGAAAGTTTCTTATTACATGCTTCAAGTTTGGGAATGTTTTGAATTATAATTTTGAGAATAATAGGATGTGCCTTAGTGTTAATTGAGGAGCTTAAGGACTTTAGTTTAATGCACTCATTCATTTGGTGTTATTTGTTGTTTTGCTAATTTGGATTAGTATTAATTAAGTGCTATTAGTGAACCTTAATTAAGATTAATTAAGCTAAGAAAGACTAATATTAGATCTTGTTTAATTAGCCCTAACCTAGATTAAATTAAGTTAAGCAAGTAGATAGCTTTACTTTTTGTCCTACACATTTTTGTCATTTCTAGAGGCATCAAAACCAAGTAGGAAGAGGAGAAATCATTGGAGAAATAGAGAAGACACTAGAGGGAAGGAAGAAGAAGAGAGAAGAAGAGAGAAAAGAAGAAGAACTCAAGAAATCCTACCAAAACTCATCCTTTAAAAAATCTAAGGTGAGATTTCTACCCAAAATGTTGTAATAATCATCGCTAATATCTAAAATCAAGAAGACACTAAGATTAAATTGGTTTAGAAATGAAGAAGTTTGGAAAAGAATGAAGAAAGTTAAGTTTGGTTGAATAACAAGGTATATAGCTTAGGATTTGATCACTTTGGAGCAATTTTTGATGTTCTTAATGCATGTAGGTCCTTATGTTTATATGTTCCTTTGATTTTTATGAGTTTTATAGCTTATATTCATGTATAGGAAAGAAGGAAAGATAGATTTCATCAAAAACAAGTTCTGCTCAAATTCTTGAAAGTTTCATCTTTGATTCTTGAAACCAAATGAAGTTCTAATGCTTTTGATTTGGAAAGCAATCTTATTTCCATGTTTACTATCAAATATACACGTTTTAGGTGAGTCTCCATAAGCCCCAACTCAAGAAAAGAGAAAGAAATGAACTTGAGAGATTGTTGAATTTTGAACAGTAGCTTTTTCCCCAAAACCGCACATGTGGCGGGGACTCCAGCACGTGTGGCCTGCACCTACCCCAGCCCTTCCACACTTGTGGTTTTGGTCCCACACATGTGAAAATCCCCTGTTTTGCCCATGCTTTTGTTTTATAACCTTCTTTCACACATGACACTTGTTATACCCATTTAACACTTAAATAAGACTTGAATTAGACCTATAACAATGCTAGGATACTTGAGAGAATTTAAGGAAAACATTTAACTAAATTTAGGCAACTGATTTGTTGTATGTATACAAGTAAGGTAAATGTTTCAATATCTTGTTATTGTTTTGAGTAGGTCAAGCGTTGGAAGAAAGAAACCTTTTGTTTAACTGATCCATTTGTGAGTAGTAATATAGTAACTCTAAGTTCAAATGATTATGTTTACAAGCTATGATGGTTTTGTTATGAATGAACACTCTATACTCTTTTATCATGCACCTAGATGGCATTCTTTGATCATGTCCCATAATTGGGGGAATATCCAATCGTGTATTATGGTCGAGCTCATCTTGTTTTGTTTAACCGGTACCCGGGCCGGTAAGGTACCTTGTAATCCTTGAGATGTCCATCACTATGTAATGTTTGCAAGTCAAATATGTTTTTTCATGTTCTAGTTAAGGATATGTTCAAGTTATGTTTATAAAGCTAATTGATGTTCATTCATTTACTGCCTTACTTTATTACTATTCACTGGGCAATGGCTCATCTTTCTCCTTTATATATATGTAGGTGAAAATGAAGAACGAGGACATGAGGCAAAGTCACAATAGTTCTTTTGGAAGAGTCGCACTAGTTCTTTTGGTGTTCTATTCACTAAAATCCTTTTTCTTTTCTTTTGTTCTTTTGGAAGTTGTAACCTTGAGACACGAGTTTTGGTCATATGTTTTGGTTTTTGTAAGGACATCTTTTGATGATGTACTCTTTTCTTTTTGTTGTTTAGACTTGTAAATATCAAGATAAATAAATAAAAGTGTGGGGAAGTGGTTTGGAAATACTCTTCGAATCCTGGAAGACGCCAATGATCCTCAGCTAGTCACCTGCAAAGATACAAATACTCCGGTCGGGGGTGCCGGAATTAGCACTCCGACGGACAAGTTAGTTCTTCTACTCAAGAAAGCTTGTTCACTAAGTTTTTCAGAAGTGATTCTTACATACCTTTTCTAGTCCATTGCCACTATATTTATACTCGTTTCTTCTGATCCTCGGGCCAGGGCCTACTTTTTCAATCATTATTTTTTCCAATATTCGGCTCTAGGGATCCTTCCCCATTCGACCTATTTAAGCTATTCGGCCCCTTGTCCTTGCGGGATATCTGCCGGCTAGCGTCTAGCTTCTAAAATATACCTCCTTTATCCTTGCCAATTATTCGGCTACCACAATTGCCCTCCGAACTCCCTGTTGACGGCAGTCAATCGGCGTGTTTGGTTCAGAATTTGAGGAGTTTAGCGTCAGGCGGCTTCGCGTGCCCCAATATATGTCAGGAGGCATACGCCTTTTGCTCATCATTACGCTTTCCCGCTCTATTCATGTGTATCTCAGCATTTATTGCGATTTGAAACTTTGGTCCTTTCGGATTCATATTTCGTCGATTTTTTGAGACTTTTGGATCGCCAGTGCATATCCCTCCGTGACTCGCGTCTTCTGCAACTTCTTCCCGTCTTCCCTTGTCTCATCTGTTCTTCGTAAGTTTTTCTTATCCCTTCTTTGTAATCCTATTTTCTGTTTGCTATTTTAGCTTCGGCGAATATTTAGTTCTCTACTAAGATGGCCAAACATTTGAAAGACCTCCTTTCTGAGGATCGCATCTCCGGTTTCCGGCAACATTTTTCTATTCCTGACGACGTCCATTTATCCCTTGTAACGGACAATGCTCTCGACATGGAGAGGGAAGATCAAAACACGATCGTATTCCCTCTTTTATCCATTGCGGAGGGCGGGGTTCGTTTCCCCCTACACCCACTCCTTAGGGCCGTTCTCCGCTATTGGGGTTTGATTCCTTCTCAACCCAATGTAAATTTCTTTCGAATCATCATGGGGGTTTTAGAGTTGAATCGACGCCTTAGGATTAACCTTGGGATTCCAGCCATTCGGCATTGTTACGCCTTAGCCAAATCCTCCGTCGGCTGGGGCGATATTTTCTCAGGGCCAAAGATACTAACCATCACTTGGTGACTATGCTTGCCAGTTCTGGTAAACGGGTTGACGACGTGATGGTCAACGTCCGAGGTAATTGGGAGTTCGCTGAAGGGGAGGATCGCCTGGACCCTGTTCCCAGACATAAGGGCGACCTAGGTTGCCATGCAATGTCTTGTTTGTTGGTCTATCTCTTATTCGGCTCTTTTCTCTAAATCGCTTTTCATCTTTTGCAGGTAATAGGTTGAAGAAAATTCTGACTTCGGTTGACGACGTGGTTCTTGGGGAAATCAAGACTGCACTCAGATATTTCGGCCGTCCAAACGTACAACGGCAAGGGAGAGCCGCCCATATTCTCCTTCAGTACGAACCCACTTACACTACTTTCTCGGCTGCAGATAACATTCCGATTCCAGTCGGCAATCAACAGCTCTCAGCCCTTATCTTCCCCAGCTTCAAAAACCTTAAGCAGATCGGTGTCGTAGCTTCTGATTCGGGGGAAGACGCCGAGCCGACCGTTGAAGTGGTTGCCGATCTGGCTGGGGGGTCTACTGAGAGAGTAGTAGAAGGCGACGAGGTCGTACGCTCGGCATTTGAAGCCACCGAGCCATCCACCTCAGGATGAACAGATTTCTCTTCCAGGGATATTTTTGCGAATTTGGGGGATCTACCCGGCGATTTCTTTGAGGGTATGGAGAAGGAAAGCCTAACGCAGATGGCACGTAAAAGAAATGCGGAGCGGATGGCCGCCCGAAAGAAGGCTGAATGCGCCGCATCAGATCCCAGCTTGATCAAGCCGTTCGTACCCGTTTCGGAGGGGACAGTGGTTGTTGCGTCCGATACGGAAAAAGAGGGTGGAGAACAAGCCGATGGGGAACGGCCGATTCCGGAGCAAGGCCAAAAGCGCGGTGCCGAGGGGGAAGCGAGTTCAGAAGCTGGCCCTGGTGGCAAACGGCCTCGGCTTAAAGAACCGGACGTGGTCGCTCCGTTCGTTATTCAGCCAAAGATGAGGGATATGCCGATTTTATCCGACGCTTCAGCCATCGAGGATCCGGCCGTGGCTCTGAGCTTGGCGGCTTCGATTTCTCTGCCGGCTGACAACAAAGCCTTCGGTGCCGTGCCTGACATTATGGCCGTTGCCCTAACTGCTCAATCGGCACTCCTGGTAGGTCACCTTCATTTCGCTCTTGTTTGTTAAAGGCGTCTAATCATACCAAATTGTTTTGCAGACGGTCGGAAGGATCACCGACTTGGGTCGCCGCCTGCGTGATGCTCTCGGGAAAATTGACCATTTGCAAATAGAGGTGCAGGGTCAGAAAAGTAGGGCCGAGTTCGAAATTATGAGAGCTGAAATGGAGAGCGCGAGAGCCGAAGCGGAGAAAGAGAGGGTTCGCGTCGCCGAACAGCTTCGTGTTGATGCTGAGGGTAGAGCAAATGCGAGCGAGGAATCGCTCAAACTTTCCAAGGAAGCACTTGCTGAAGCGGAAGCTCAGTTAGAGAGCTTAAGGCGGCCCGCGAGAAAGCTGAATCGGAGGCCTTTGAAGCAGAGAGGGGTGCCGCTCTGACAGAATATGTTGAAGAAGTGTCCAAGTTTGAGAATCGCGGATTCAAACATGGGTGGCTCAAAGCCCTTGCCGCCGCTGAGGTTACATTGGACTTGCCGATTCCTTATGAGCAGGTGGATGTTGAGCCACTTGAATCCGATACCGACGAATGATCTGGGGGCCGTTTACTGAGCAGGCGTCTTTTTGTTTTTGTTTTTCTTCTTTTTTGGATAGTGCTTTGTTGGTTCAGGGTAGTTTTCATGTATAAATTGGTTAACATCTGCGCGCAATTTATTAAAGAAAATTTCCTTGTAATTTTTGCTCTACACACCACACACTTTGTATAAAAGAGTTCTGTGGTTTAATTTTAATGAAAGAGTTCTGTGTTTGTCAATGCATTTGGTAAAATGGGATTGCATGTACTGTGGGGAAACCCTGATTTGTGAATCTGCCCTTGCCCCAGGGGGTTCATAAAAAGAATTCTAGCTCTGAGTCAACTTGTGAGCCGGCTGGGGTATTTGGTCCGAGTGATTTTATTTAGAACTCTTCTAAACAAGCCGTACATAGAATATCGTTTATCCAACTTTAGTTTCCTGCAGATTCAATACATATCCCATCAAAATAACCATTTTCAATTTCACTGCCTACTGATCTTCGCCCTTAGATTGACGAATCTGCCCTTGTGCCCAGGGGGTTCATGATAAGAACTCTGGCTCTGAGGAATCAATTCGTGAGCCGGCTGGGGTAGTTTCGCCGAACACATTGATGAATCTGCCCTTGCCCCAGGGGTTCATGATAAGAACTCTGGTTCTGAGGAATCAATTCGTGAGCGGGGGGTACTTGAGCCGAATAGATTGTCATGCCGTCAACTTAGTCAGCGTCAGTCGATTGGTGTCGCGATTAATGAACTTGCCTCGATCGTGCTGCCTCTGCGAGTGTTAAATGATCAAAGGTATAGCTTTTAAGAGTTTGGTAGCTATCTGATTCAGACTCCTGAGAGAAAATCTATTGTATGAATGTCGAACAAACTCTTCTTTAACAGCAAAGGGGAAGCCAAGACATTGGCTGAGCTTGGCGGTGATATGAATCAAAGTGAACACCGTGGTGCGCCCTTACGTGCTGGGAGTAAGAGTTCTATGGGTTGACAGAGGCGTCAATCTCCTCGACGTCATAGTAGGTCGCCCAGACGGGATAGGCAGTCCCAGGGGAGATCGCCACACGCCCAAGTCGAAAGGAGATCAGATGCAAATCCGCGCCCATTAAGTTTTGCAGTATTTGTGAGGAATAAACCCATGACGGAAGCGGACTCGATCGTTCGAGATCCAGACGTGGCGGTCGAGTTTGCTCGAAAAATATTTCCTCCGGAAGTGCAGCAGTCAATGGTCGGTCGTCAGGACTACGAAGTATTTTGCGAGGGCATTCATGGGGCGGTGAAAGGGCTCTATACGGCTTACGAAGTCGGCATGCGATTGCGCGCCGCCCGTCGAGAAATGGAGAAAAAGGAAGAGCGTATCCGCAGTTTGGAGGCTCGCATGGAGGCGGCTGAACGTGAGTTAAGAGAGATCAGAGCGGCTCAAGTGCAACCAGCAGGGCAGGTGAATCCAATCGTGGAAGAGAGGGTTACCAGTCGGCTTATAAGCGCTGCCATTGCCGATCGCGAAACGGCGAGCATGTTCGCATTGGAGTCCGCCAAGGGGAGGTCTTATGAGAAAGGTTTTCACGAAGGGCGCTTGGTTGGAATCCAAAAGACAAAGGAGAAGCTTACCGAAGAGGTTTGCCGATGTGAGAATCGGGGGTTCAGGCATGGTTGGATCAAGGCATCTCAAGTCGCCGAATCTCTTCGCTTGTCAGGCATCGATTCGGCGTCACCTCTCTACCAAAGTAAGGATTTTCCATTTTCTGCTTTTGAGGTTGAGAAGAGTGAGGATGAGGGCGACGCCGTTTGACTTTAATTATTGTAAGGTTCGAACGCCGTTTGCAAGTATGTAATTTTTTATTTTTTTTTTGAATAAAAAACGCTTTATTTGAAAATATCAAATTGTCTCCCGCATTCGGCGTGTGCGTGTTTAATTTGATTGCATGAATGTTTGGATAGACGTAATGGCCATTTACTTTTGAAGAAGCCGTGAGCCAGAGATCGGAGGGGCTACGGCATTCTGACTTAGCTCGAATGCCAGATGTCTCGCCGATCAAGCTAGGTAATTTTTGCCCTTGCGCAGCCTGTGCGCGCGCATTTTGGCCAACCGTTGGGTTAACTAGGTCATGGAGAATGTTGACCGACGCCTGTCTGTGGGGTTTAGTATTGATAAAATCACTTCGGGATTTGGGCCTCGAGATCGCGGCCATTACTGAGAATAAAAGCGGCAGGCGCCTCATGCAATCAAACAGCATCTATTGCGTGGGATGGTCAAGCGTTCTCACCATCAGATGGTGATGATAGTTGCAGGAGCTCAAATTCCGGCCGAACTTGGCGCTCAGACGGTTTGCGGCGGGGGATTCTCCGATGTGGGAGGTGGACCACTGAAAGGAGAAACTGGAAACACGTCAGCCTCCAAGTCGTTGAAGCAGATCGCCCCGAAAGGAGACACAACGACCGCTGCCCCTATCCTCCCTTGTCTTGGATCTTGGCCTTGACATTGTCGATGGTGTCAGAGGCCCGGCGATATGCCGATTCGGGCGCAGTTAGATCGATGCGTGATTTGTCTTAGAAGTTAGAGATAGATATTGTAATGTTCGAACGCGGATTGCGTCTATGTAACAACTTTTAAATCAAATAAAAAGTGTTATTTCATATAATTGAGTCTCACTCTGAAAATCTTTCAACAGTGTTATTTCATATAGTTGAGTCTCACTCTGAAAATCTTTTGTTTAGCTATGCCAGATGAATGTTCCTGATTCCAACTTTTAATGGTTAAGCAAGTCATTTCGTATGGTTTAATAGTTTGCTATCGAAAGTTTGCTACCGGAACGTTTGTGTAGCTTAAATATTTTTGCTTAAATATTTTTCCTGTATTCAGGAATCGGCCCTTGCCTTAGGCGGGATGCGAATTAAACCGGAATGGGTCGTACTCGTGGGCCGACTAAGGCACGCCTTGTCCGGCGAACCATACTAGTGATTCGGCTTAATTAGTTGATTAAAACGGGCTCCGAATTCGGAGACTTAACTTGGCCAATCGTGACATCCACGAAGGGCGCTCCGAATCCAGAGACTTATTCGGCCCTAAGGTGTCATGCACCAAAGGGGGCTCCGAATCCGGAGACTTATTCGGCCCTAAGGTGTCATGCACCAAAGGGGGCTCCGAATCCGGAGACTTAATTGGGCCAATCGTGACATCCACGAAGGGCGCTCCGAATCCGGAGACTTATTCGGCCCTAAGGTGTCATGCACCAAAGGGGGCTCCGAATCCGGAGACCTATTCGGCCCTAAGGTGTCATGCACCAAAGGGGGCTCCGAATCCGGAGACTTATTCGGCCCTAAGGTGTCATGCACCAAAGGGGGCTCCGAATCCGGAGACTTAATTGGGCCAATCGTGACATCCACGAAGGGCGCTCCGAATCCGGAGACTTATTCGGCCCTAAGGTGTCATGCACCAAAGGGGGCTCCGAATCCAGAGACTTATTCGGCCCTAAGGTGTCATGCACCAAAGGGGGCTCCGAATCCGGAGACTTATTCAGCCCTAAGGTGTCATGTACCAAAGGGGGCTCCGAATCCGGAGACTTAATTGGGCCAATCGTGACATCCACGAAGGGCGCTCCGAATCCGGAGACTTATTCGGCCCTAAGGTGTCATGCACCAAAGGGGGCCGAATCCGGAGACTTATTCGGCCCTAAGGTGTCATGCACCAAAGGGGGCTCCGAATCCGGAGACTTAATTGGGCCAATCGTGACATCCACGAAGGGCGCTCCGAATCCGGAGACTTATTCGGCCCTAAGGTGTCATGCACCAAAGGGGGCTCCGAATCCGGAGACTTACTTGGCCAATCGTGACATCCACGAAGGGCGCTCCGAATCCGGAGGCTTATTCAGCCCTAAGGTGTCATGCACCAAAGGGGGCTCCGAATCCGGAGACTTAACTTGGCCAATCGTGACATCCACGAAGGGCGCTCCGAATCCGGAGACTTATTCGGCCCTAAGGTGTCATGCACCAAAGGGGGCTCCGAATCCGGAGACTTAATTGGGCCAATCGTGACATCCACGAAGGGCGCTCCGAATCCGGAGGCTTATTCGGCCCTAAGGTGTCATGCACCAAGGGGGCTCCGAATCCAGAGACTTAACTGGCCAATCGTGACATCCACGAAGGGCGCTCCGAATCCGGAGGCTTATTCGGCCCTAAGGTGTCATGCACCAAAGGGGGCTTCGAATCCGGAGACTTAACTTGGCCAATCGTGACATCCATGAAGGGCGCTCCGAATCCGGAGGCTTAGTTGGGCCTAAGAGGCTTGAAGGAGAGTGACAAAGAAAGTCGATTTTTCATTAAAACGTGGTACCAGTACAAGCATCGGATCCCACAAGTCGGGTCCGTAAATGGATCTTCATAAGGTCTACGTTGGCGCGGATTGCGGTGAGCCACGGATCTCCTCAATGCCACGGTCTGTTGGGAAGCGCATAAGCTGATGGTAGGTGCTTGGGACAGCCTTCATGATATGCAACCAGGGACGTCCCATGATGGCGTTATACGGCGACGGAAGCTTAACAACCAAGAATTCCACGTCAACCGTTTTTGAGCCCGCTCGAATAGGGAGCACGACCTTCCCCAACGGTACTCTAGATTCGTGTTGAAGCCGAACAGTGGCTGAGACGACGGCGATAGGTCCGACTCGTTGAGGCCGAGTTCAACAAAAGTTCTGTAGTACAAGATTTCCGAAGTGCTTCCTGGATCTATGAGAATGCGTTCAACGCTGAACTGACATACGCGTAATTTGATGACCAAAGTATCGACGTGGCTGGCCACCGTTCCGACGAGGTCGGAGTCATCGAACTTAATTGTCGGAGTTTCTCTGGGCCTGCCGGTTGACATGTTATGTTTTTGGGGAATTGGGTGTGATTGGATTGTATGCACGGTCAGGGATGCCGGCAGACCGTAGATTATGTGGATCACACCAAGCGGAGGCGAATCCTGTCTCAAGGCTAATGCTTTGGTTGGCTTCCCCTTGCTCACGTATTGCTGCAGTCGACCATCTTGCACTAGTTCCTCCAGATGATCCTTTAGCGCATAACAACTCTCGGTTTCGTGGCTGTGATCTTTGTGGTATTCGCATCATCTGTCCCTCCTCCGTGTGTCGGGAGGCCCCACCATCTTCGACGGCCACTTGAAAAACGGAAGGTGCTGGACTTTGGTCATTATTGCCGCGATCAGCTCTGTCAACTCCGTGTACTTTTTGTCAATTCGCCTTGAGCGTCTGCTGTCGACTTGTAGTTGTTCGTTCGTTCGGTGGGAGCACTGATCGCTCGATCGGCGGGAGTCCCGCCTTTTGTCTCGCTTGGTTCGTTGCCGGGGCTCAGGGCTTGGTGGCGGCACGGAGCTTATTGGTCGAGCGATTTCGGGGAGGGCCGTTTTGCTGGAGATTTGTCCGGCTTTTATTCTCAGGGCATCATCTTCGACTTTACAATATTCTTCAACTTTCTTCATCAGTGCCCAGACTATTTTGGGGGGCCTTCTGGTCAGGGAACTGCGCAGAGCACTGTCAGGATGTAAACCCATTTTGAAGGCGGTGATGGCCATGGAGTCGTTGCAAGCGTCGTCAACAAGATTGAAGCACTCCCAATATCGCGCCGAATACGCTCTGAGCGTCTCTCCCGACTGGATCTGCATAGCCCAGAGGGAGTCGGCCTGTTTCGGTTGTACCTCGTTGGTGATAAACCTGGCCCTAAAGGATTTCTGCAGTTGTCGGAAGCTTTTAACCGAAGCTGGCTCCAACTTGTAATACCACCTGACGGCTAGTGGACCTAGGCTGCTAGGAAATATTCGGCACATGAGGGCTTCATTGTCTGCGTGTAGCGTCATGGCCTGTTTGTAATGACGGATATGATCAGTGGGGTCTGATTTTCCGTCGTAAAGAGTGAACGACGGAGCTTTGAATTTCTTGGGCAGGGATGCCCTTGCGATCCGTCGAACGAAAGGATCGTGCTGGTCTTCCTCGTTTGAGCTGATTCTCCTGCGCTTGTTCCTTGTTCGCAGATCCTTTTCGGAGGAGCTGGAGGTTTCGGATCGTCCCCTTGCGTCGAGCTCCGTGGATGATGAGTTGGAGTTGCTATTGGTATTTTTGGTTGGGCCCGAGGTCTTTGCCCGTCTGCCCTCGGAGGTCGCTCTGGTTCCTCGCGCATGGCCTCTCTAGATTTTGCTACCTCCAGGGCCAAATCCTGACGGAGTCGTTCGTTCTCAGCGATCATGTTCTCGAGCCTTTGTTCGTTCTGCTTTGCTTGTTCTATAATAGCCTGCATTGTTTCTTGCGCTGAAGTTGTTGGCGAATCGAAGTTCAAGGCACGTCGTGCCGCGATGGTTTCTTTTCCGAGCATATTGGCTGGGGTGAGGTCGTCTACCTGTGGTCTCGTCGGTGGCTATCGGAGGATCTTCGGTCACGCCTTCCATGGATGTATTTTAGTATTCCCACAGACGGCGCCAATTGTGGGGAAGTGGTTTGGAAATACTCTTCGAATCCTGGAAGACGCCAATGATCCTCAGCTAGTCACCTGCAAAGATACAAATACTCCGGTCGGGGGTGCCGGAATTAGCACTCCGACGGACAAGTTAGTTCTTCTACTCAAGAAAGCTTGTTCACTAAGTTTTTCAGAAGTGATTCTTACATACCTTTTCTAGTCCATTGCCACTATATTTATACTCGTTTCTTCTGATCCTCGGGGCCAGGGCCTACTTTTTCAATCATTATTTTTTCCAATATTCGGCTCTAGGGATCCTTCCCCATTCGGCCTATTTAAGCTATTCGGCCCCTTGCCTTGCGGGATATCTGCCGGCTAGCGTCTAGCTTCTAAAATATACCTCCTTTATCCTTGCCAATTATTCGGCTACCACAAAAAGGCATGCTTCTTTTGTTTTCATCATACTTATACACATGCTCTGGATGGATTTTGATTAATATAATGAATAGGTCATTCTGCTTAAGCCCCAAGGTTGTAGTTTAGTCTTGTCTCGTCTTGTTAGGCCTTCGGTAGTCAGACACTATTAGCCGGTCGCAGCTACTATCCTGTTTGGGGTGGGATGGGGCCGTGATAGAGTGGTATCAGAGCACAAGTTTGTACAAACACGCACTTGTCCTTCAGAGCATAGGATTTCCCTAGAAAAATTTTAGGAATGCATTTATAATGAGTGTTTGTGGTAAAATGTACGTCTTATATGTTATTTGAAGCATCATGTGCATGCTTTATAAATGTTTAACTAATGTTTCATGTCCATAGCATCATGGTACGATAAAGAGCATAATCCTTTACTAGCCGTATAGATCGTTTAGAACGATTGTTAGAGAGTGTAGTAGAGGCCATGAGACAAAGAGAACAAAAATAGCAACAACCACAACCACAATAGCAACAACAACTACCACAACAGTAGATTCCGTTGCAGATGGATTTTCCAGATCAAGAGACAATGGCATTAATCAAAGAATACAAGAAGAAGAAGCTAACCTAGTTTGAAGGTGGGATAGATCCATTGAAGGCAAAGGGTTGGTGTAGACACCCCATTTTTGACCGTCCTCAAGACTTGGACGTCACCGTTGGAACACTCGGTGATTATCCATGTTTGTGTTCGTTTGGAGTTCTCGGAGTTCTCGGCTACGCGCGTCTTGCCTCAGGACCTCCGAACTCGACCGTTTGGTGTTTGGTTTTGCACCAAACACTTGTGTTTTGCCTTGGGAGGGCAGGGAATGCTTTGTGAGGCATCCCCACATACCACCGGCTGTGGCTAGAGGCCACCGGCTGGCTGGTGTGGCCACCGGCACTATATTGTGCGGTCGGCACTCTTTTGGCAAAATGACCATTTTGCCCTGCCGACCACTTTACAGCTGTTTTTGGAGATATTTTCAGACAGCTTTCTGGTGTTTGTTTCCCCTCCATACACGTGTATGGAGGGATGAGCCCTTTTGATGCCTTAACTTGTAAGTTTTCATGCCTATACAAGAGAAGGCTCTTCTCTTGGCTCAAGGGTTAGAAAAATTAGAGAGTTAGACATTCTAGGAGAGGGAGAAACTCTGGTTTTAGGTTAGGTTTTGTGTATCTATCCTATCTCTCTCTTTCTTTCTTGTTTTGTACACTAGGTGTTTGTGCCTTACTATTGCACATCAACACCTAGTGTTTCACCTTCCTCTTGGAACTGAGGTGCTAAGGGCTTGTTCTTGGTGTTCTTGGCTGGTTTGAAGCTCAAGGAAGCAACAACATCAACCTTTGTGAAGGTGGTCATCAAGGGTAAGAAACTAGTCATTTTTACCCCATTCTTGCATTCCATTTTTGCCTAGCTTAGAGTTGTTTTTGTGCTTAGTCCATAACACATAAAAGTTCTGTTTTTTAACCCTCTTCATTGTTTACCAAGAGTGTTTTGCACTTTGGGTAGGTTTGGCCACCCTTAGGCCTTGAAAAGGGTACTTTTTGTACCATTTTGTGAGAGATCCGAGACTTTGGTACTTGGGCCTCTCCCCCACTGAAATCTTGAGGGATTTCAGTGGTGGAGATGGTGCCTTGAAGTCTCCGAAAGGGGAGGGCCACCCCCTCTCCTTGATGTCCTTGAAAAGGGCAAGTTTTGGCTTCCAAAGGAGCACCATGTTTGAGTGTGTGTTGAGCATGCCTTGGTTGTTTTCCATGCTTATATTGCCATGATATAACATGCCTCCAAGTTGGTTTTGGTCTCCTATGCATGCTTAGTATAGTTGCCTTGTAATGCCTCTTTATGCTTTAACATGCTTAGGTTGTATGCCTCCATTTCTAGTATGTTTTAGACTTGTGTTTGTGAAGATTTTGTGCTCATATTACCATGTTTTAGATCTGTCCATAAGTATTTTGGTCAATCTTAGCATGTTTAATATAGCCCCTTTGCATTTGGCTTGTTGGCCTTAAGAGCATGAGTGTGTAGCATGCTTTGCTTGCATTGTTTTTGATGGTCTGGAACCACCTAGCATGCTATTTCAGTCCCCTAGAAGTGCTTGTATGTTTACATTGCATGCCTCTTTGTGACTTCTTAAGCTAATGTTAAATGCTCCATGTTTTGGTCATGTTGCATGCCTTTGATTTAATGACTCTTAGATGCCATCTAAGTAGCCATTTTGCTTTGTTTTGACATGCTAGAAACCTGTTTTAGGTTGATTAGTGCATGCCATGTATGTTTGTGCAAAGTGTGGTTTAATGCCCTATTAGCTTGCCTTAAGCCTAGGCCATTTGCATGCTTTGTTTGATTTGATTTATTGCATGATTTGGCATCATGTTTGAAATGAATTTGAGAGCTTTTAATGCATGCTAATAGTCCATGTTTGAATCATCTCAAGTGTGCTTGAATGTTGTTTATTATGCTTAAGTGTTGGTGCCTTAACTTGTGCATGTGTGCGTGTGTGTTTGGCCCTCTTGACCTAGCATTTGGCCATTGATTTTAGGACTATTTGAGTTGCCTAATTCATGTATAAGACCATCCTTCCATTGATTCGCATGCTTGTCTTGTATGCTTACTTGCATGATTGCATTGTATTGCCATATTGCATACTAGTTGACATGTTTAGGACTTCATTGCATCGACATGCATGCTAAGCCTCTTGACCAAGTCATGATAGAGGTTTGAGCACCCTTGTTTGCTTGTTTGCATTGCATGCATTTGAAATCAAAGTTGCATTCTTGGTTCTTAGGGCCATCATGCATGGAAATGCGCGATTGGTGGTCCGGGAATCGAGGCACATGCCCCTTTGAGTCAATAACATGATAAGGGGTGTGTATGGTGCATAAATACCTTGAATCACTTGCATGCATGTTGTTGTCCTCTGCTGCTGTGGGTTGCAGGTTCTGCAGGTGTTAAGTGCCGCCGCACTATTTAGTGCCGACCGGCAGTCAATTTCCAGCCGATAACTTCATCTAGTGCCGGTGGCCTCCTTCTTCAGCCGGTGGTGCTCTACCTCAGCGGTGGTACTCCCCAGTGCCCTGAGAGGCACTCCTGGGATTTTGGTAATTTTCAGAGGAGGATAGCAGGGGAAACAGAGGCAATCCGTGCATGGCATGCGATTCCGAGCCAATTCCGAGCGCGGCGTGCATTTTGAGCCCTCTTCCCGAGGCGTTTACTGCTTTAATTAACTTAGTTAATTTGTTGATTAATTTAGTTAATTTGTAATAATTAATTTGCTTGCGTAGTTAATTAATTTGTATTATTATTTTGGTCCCTCCGAGCGAGGGCAAAATTGTAATAAGTGTGTGTGAGTGGGTGTATGTCTTCCAATCCCCATTTCTTTCTATCCCTTTTATTTACCTGCTTATGATGGTAGATTAGGGCACATCTAAATTAGCATACCTTATGCAATGCATGCGTGCATTCATGCATTTGTTTACATGCACCGGGCTCGGTACATCATACAAACTGCATCGTACTGAATACGTGCTACTCGCGCATTTCATATGCCATGTTTAGGGTTAGCCGAGCCTACTCTAGATTGCATCTATGTCTGTGTTGCATTAGCCACTTAACATGAACTAGGTCATGCATGTTTTGCTAACCAGTCTCTTGTTTTTGGCGCGGAATACGATGTAAGTTTTTATGCTTTAGCATGTCGCACGCGTGTGAACGTTTGCCATGACAGTATGCTTGCTATGCGGCTAAATGCTTACGTGATAAATTGCTTGAATGCCTGTGGGTGGAGGTTGGATTGCGTGAGTTGGAACAACTCATTGAAATCCGTATTTTAGCCTACTTGCGAGTAGCAAAATCTAACACGTTTTTCGAAACAAAACGGATATGCAATGTTTATTCCCAAGTTAGGCAATCTAGTCTATACTTTTGTGTTGTGCGCATCACATAGTAATTCTAGGTTAATAATCGGAATAAGAACGCATAAAGTTTTCAAAAACGGATATCACGGTTAGTAGAGGCCGGTCTTCGGACGGGCGAAAGGGGGTGCTCATAGCTGACCTTTCCGATCGTACCCAAGCTCCGAGCCAAGACCAGTTTGGTGATGACGGACACGTGGCCTTCGGCACCGAGTCAGGGTTTCCTAAATTTCCCATTTTAAAAATATTTAGGTGGCGACTCTGTAATCTGGCAAAGCAGTCCATGTTTGGCACTACTTTTCAAAAATCTGTTTTCTCAAACGATTTGCCAGAGTTGGACTCTTTGGTTCAGATTTAGAACCGCAACAAACAAAACGGAAGAGTCCGAGCTGTAGCGAGGTCCCACGCGGGCGCTGTTACAGTTGGGTATTGGAAATTGAGAAATTTTTTGAAGTTTTCCCATGTATAGAGACACAGAAGATTGCACTCGCTACATTCACTTTGAAAGAAGAGGCATGTAGGTGGTGGATGTTAGTAAAAGGTCAACATGAAGGTGTTACCTGGAACTGTTTCTTGGAAGTCTTTTACAAAAATATTTTTGCAATACCGAGAAAGACCCAGTTAGGCAAGGCAGAGTCTTTGCACTTGTCCCAGGAGATGCCCAAAATACCAAATCAGTGATGTTAGGTACACTCTCAATTTGTGCTCGTAACGCTTATACTTTGATAGATTTAAGTTCTACACATTCCTTTGTATCTAGTGAATTTGTAAATAAGTTGAATAAATAGCCAGAACCTTTGGATTATTTTTTATTAGTGTCTTCGCCATCTGGTGAATCCATGATATGTACATCTATCTATCAAGATTGTGATAATTAGTTGAGAATGCTAGCTTGACTATAGATTTATTAGCTGTTGATATTAGTCATTTTGATGCAATTTTGGGAATGGATTAGTTGTCAACAAATAATGCTACTATTGATTGTGTATTGAAGTGTGTCACATTCCAACCACCCGTTGCTCAGAATTGATGAATTGTTTCATCAGTTGCAAAGGGCACAGGTCTTTTCAAAGATAAATCTCATATCATGCTACCAAAGTCAAGGCAAAAGATGTAGAGAAGACAACTTTCAGAATAAGGTACGACTATTATGAATTTTTGGTTATGCCTTTTGGAGTTACTAATGTACCAGCAGCATTCATTGACTTGATGAATAGAATTTTTAAAACCTATTTCGATGAATTTGTTGTAGTCTTCATTGATGATTTTCTCATTTACTCTAAAAGTGTAGAGGAACATGAACAACATTTGGGATTGATCTTTCAAACTCTTAAAGATAAAAATTTGTATGCAAAGCCGAAAAAGTGCAAGTTTTGGCTGACCAGTGTGATATTTTTGGGACATGTTATTGATAAAGAGGGAATTTTATTTGATCCTTAAAAGATTGAAGCAATAGTTAATTGGCCAAGACCGACAAATGTAACAAAAATTCGAAGTTTCCTTGGTTTGGTAGGTTACTATAGAAGGTTTGTCAAGGATTTCTCCAAGATTACAGTGACATTCACTCAACTAACACAAAAAAGGGTACCATTTGAGTGGATAGAAGAAAAAGATTCAGCGTATCAAGAGCTAAAAACCAAATTGATCATAGCACTAGTCCTTGTATTACCATCAGGAATAGAGGGGTTTTTTATTTACAGTGATGCATCACACAAGGGATTGGGTTGTGTCGTAATGCAAAACAATAGAATTATTGCTTGTGGTTCTCACCAGTTAAAGCCACATGAGAAGAACTACCTAACACATGATCTAGAATTGGTAGTCGTCGTCTTTGCATTAAAAATATGGCATCATTATATGTACGGGCCCGCATGTGAGGTATTTACAGATCATATGAGCCTGAAGTATTTGTTCACACAAAAAGAGATCAACATGAGACAGATGAGGTGGCTAGAATTGATGAAGGATTGTGATTTGCAAATCGAATATCATAATGGAAAAACAAATACTGTGGTAGATACTCTTAGCCGAAAATTCATGGAGAGTTTGGCATGCTTACTTACTAAACAAGGAGATATACCTCAAGACCTAAAAAAGATAAAAATGGAGTTAGTTCTACATTAGACATGAGGAATTTTGGCTATAATTTTAGCACAACTAATGATCAATGAAGAGATCAAACAAAAGCAAATGGAGGATGCCTACCTAAAGAAAGTTTTTGAAGAAATTTACTCAAAAGCAAGGCCAAGATTCTTAATCAAAGATCAGGTGTAAACTATGTGTTCCAGATGTACTGAAGCTGAAAAAAAAAGTCAAGGAAGAAACACACCACTCCAGGTTTGTAGTCCACCCCAAAAATACAAAGTTGTATTAAGACCTCAAGCAAGTCTATTGGTGGCCAAACATGAAAAAGGACATAGCAGAATTTGTTTAACGTTACCTTCAATGCTAACAAGTCAAAGCTGAACATCAAGATCCAGTTGATCTTCTTCAACCTCTTTCTATTTCGGAATGGAAGTGAGAACATATCACGATGGATTTCGTAGTTGGCTTGCCTTACACACCAAGAGTTATGGATTCTATTTGGGTCATTGTTGATAGATTGACCAAGTGCACCTATTTCTTACCTGTAAAATCTTTCTACAACGTGGATAGACTTGCTACATTGTATATAAATTAGATTGTTAGACTTTATGGTGTGCCTGTTTTTATTGTATCGGATAGAGATTCCAAGTTTGTGTCCAGATTTGGGCAAAACTTGCAGAAAGCAATGGGAACAGAATTAGGGTTTAGTGTCACTTTCCATCCACAAACAGATGGACAGTCAGAAAGGACTATACAGACTCTAGAAGATATGCTTTATTTGTGTGTCTTAGATTTCAAAGGAAGTTGGGAAACTTATTTGCTATAGGTGAAATTTTCCTATAACAACAACTTCCAAGAAAGTATTGGAATGACACATTATGAAGCGTTATATGGAAGGGGAAAAAAAAAAAAAGGTAATGGCCCGTATGTTGGACAGTGGTAAGAGATCAAGCAATGTTGGGGCCCCAGATTATTTGAGTTATTATTGAAAAGATCAAAATTATCCAACAACAAAATAAAATCGCCTAAAGCCGTCAAAAGAGTTATGCTAATGCAAGGAGAAACATAGAATTCAAAGTTGATATCCTGTATTTTTGAAAGTCACTCCAATGAAGGGCCATACATGATTTGGAAAGAAAGGGAAATTAGCTTCACAATATATTGGACCGTTTGAAATTCTGGAAAAGATTAGCCTAGTAGCTTACCAGATTGCATTACCATCGGAGATGGAACAAGTCCACAATGTATTTCACATTTCTATATGTAGGGGGGTACGACGTGAATAGTGATTAAGAGATTGATTAGAGAGGCAAAACTATGTTAATGGCCCAAAGAATCTGGGTTGGCTGGAGGATGAGTGGCTGGGTGAGGGTGGAGCAAGTAGTTCAAGAAGAAAGTAATGGCAGTGGGCAGCATCTCCCCAAGTCCCAAAAATCCTCTTCTTGGGCCTTGGAAAATGGGTCCTATTTATAGGCTTTTCCTTCGTACCAAAGGATACCAAGTGGCCAAATAAGGTGAGGACATGTATCCCTAAGAATCATATGAAATATTCTTCCTTGGACTACTAGACTGAAGGTGCCACGTGTCTCTCTGCACGTACTATGCACTATCTATTTGGCATAAGTGCCTCCACTACTACCTTTTTGAATCCCAGCAAGTGCACTTGTGGCGGTAATGTTTTCTATTGCACTTGCCTTCTCAGTTCGGTATAGCCAAGACATGCATTCTCAGGACTTCATAGCCTGCTATCAGCCATGTTCATGTTCACCTTAGCAACGCCTCTACCCTTAGCCACCTAACCACAAACTCTCCAGCTTTCTATAGCGAATGCCACAACCAAGCCTGCAGTTAGCCATGTTGTGCCTTAATGCCAAGCCCAAGGGGGCTTCCTTGGTCCTTCCTGTGCAACCAAGTTAGGTTCATGACTTGGGTAATGGAAAAAGAGTCCTTTACTTTCCAGCTACCCTACTTCAATCTTCGCAGTGTCACTGCGGTATACTGGTATTTCTAGCCTTGCTATTAACTCTAACCAATAAGCATTGGGGCTTGCTATCAATACTAAGCTATTGAGCTTCGAGGCCTTCTATCAACGCCAAACTAGTAATATTTTGGGGCCTGCTATCAGCCCTAGGCTAGTAATGCCTTGGGCCTGTTATTAGCGTTAAGCATTAGCCTCTACTTATGGAAAATGATGAGGGAAACCTCCTTCAAAGGCTGTTGTCACCTTCATAAAGTTTTCCTTCCACAAGTTAGTTGTAGCGGTCGTAGTTGTTGCAATTTCTATTTCCCTTAACAAGTTCAAATGGTGGCGCCAACAATACTTGAGATGGCAACGATACCTCTACAACTTCACCGCTGCAAGTGTTGCCTCTGCAAGTTAGTTGCGGCGGTTGTGGGTCTTGTGGCAACTCTTTTCCTCAGCAAGTTTAGGTGGCAGTGCTGAAAAAATGCCTCAGTAACTTGGTCGCTGCAAGTGCTGCCTCTGCAATTTGACTCAACCATTTTTTTGCATGGAGCTTGTTTGAACCTTTAGCGGGTTGGACTTGGCTCGGCCCTCTAGTTGACCCACTTCTCTTGGGTTTTAGCCATTGTTCCTGTAATCATTATTACTCATCTGACAGAGGCGACCTCAGCACTTAAGTCCATACTTAATTTCTGCCTTCCTATATTTGCCCCCTGAGTGCGTAGGAAACACGTGCCATTTTCCCGTGCTTGTATGACATCAGCCGACTGACCTGGGGTCGCATCTGTTTGGTCAGAAATTGCATCGGCTTTTTGTAGAGCCATAATGGTTTTGAAAAGGCATGCTAACAGTGATAGGTCATGATGGTTCTAGGGAGATGCACCAGTCCTACCCCTTTGATTTCTTTGTAAATGGACCCTTTGTGTCCGCTGGTCCCCCACTCACTACAAGAAAAAGCACCTTTGGCGACTAAATTTTTAGTCGCCAAAAGTCGACTTTTTAGTTTCCCTGACTAAATTTTTTAGTCGCTGGTTTTGTCGAGAAAACACGGTCGGGGAAGGTATTGGCGACTAAAAAAATTTTAGTCGCCAAAAATGAAGTCTGTAGCGACTAAAACTTTGGTCGCCAAAGCTCAATTATATTTTTTAAATTATACATTTGGCGACTAAATTTTTAGTCGCCAATAGTGAGATTTTTTTTTTTAATTTTTACATTTGCCGACTATTTTTTTCGTTGCCAATACGCAAGCTTTTGGCAACCACACATTTTAGTCGCCAAAAGCTTATTTCAGAAAAAAAAAATAATAATTACCCTCTGCTCTTCCAAAGTTTCAAACCACCAACCTTTCACATTCTAAACCTTTACCAACACACTCTCTCCGCTATGCCACTACAACACCACATGAATATATATGCAACATATATTATTTATATAGTATATTGACCCGTATTAATATAAAACTATATATAAACATAATTATTTTTATTCAATAAATTTATGTAAAAAATAAATTATTTACTAAAAAAATAGGAGATCACTTTTGGCGACTAAATCTGTTTTTTAGTCGCCAATTCTATACTTTTTGGCTACTAATTATTTTTTAGTCGCTAAAAGAATTAATTCCCGCCTAAAACCTCCACTTTTGGCGACTAAACTGAATTTTAGTCGCCAAAACCCTCCACTTTGGGTGACTAAACTGAATTTTAGTCGCCAATTGTTGACTTTTAATTACTAAATTTTTTTTAGTAGCCAAAAAGCTTCACTTTTGGCTACGAAATTTTTTTTTGTCGGTAAAACACGTATAATCGGCGACCAAACTATTTTTTAGTCGCCAAAACCTATACTTTTGCTACTAAATGTTTTTAGTCGCCAAAAACCTTCACTTTTGGCTACTAAATTTTTTTAGTCGCTAAAACCCATATAATCGGCGACTAAACTGATTTTTAGTCGCCAATAACTATACATTGGGCTACTAAACTGTTTTAGTCGCCAAAAGTCTTCACTTTTGGCTACTAATTCCATTTTAGTCGCCAATTTTGCTACTTTCAGCGACGAAAATTTGAATTTTAGTCGCCAATTCTGCTTTTTCTTGTAGTGACTTCTCATCCAACTCCTTTGTCTTGTCTTCTTGTCTCCCAAGCCTTCATTTTCTCAAGGATTTCTTTGCCTTTTTCCAAATTCTTTTCTTCCTTTTCTCCATACCTTTCACATGGCAACTACCAGATTTCTAGCTGACAAGCTTGTCCCCCTAGTGCCGAATGGAGGCGGGCTCTATACTTTGGGTAGGGGGGCTTACTGACCCATTCTAGATAGTCGTTGAAGCTTTCTCCCCTAATGCTCCCACCTTGGAGGAGCCCTTACTCCCTTTTGGTAAGGCCTCTTTGGATGATGTTGACATGGTTGACCCCGCCTCTGTGTTGTGGTTTTGAGTTGAGTGTGATGACTTTCCTTATTCTGACATCTAGTACCACACTCACTCGGGTCCATTGGTTGATTGGCCCCTTTGGGTAGATGACATTATAGAGAATGATGCCTTCGAACAATGTTTCAAGGATGTTCACATTCTTAACGCCATCTTGATTTTGAGGGAGCTCTCCATGCGTAAAGTGTAAACTAACACAAATGTGATAGTTTCCCGTTGGAACTGCGATGCCATACATTTTTTTCCTTGCCTGAGAGAAGCTACCCCCATACTTAAGGACGTTTTAGTGTTGTTTCTCCTCAATTTTTGTGGGGAGCACCCTTTAACCCTAATTCATTAACTGTAGAAGGACAGACTGTCGTCACTGCCCTCCAAAGCACCTTCCACGAGGCAAGGAAGCATGGGTCTTGGTAAGACTTGTGAGTTGCTGGTGGAGAGGCCAAAGAC
>JAPPVO010000016.1:96343988-96392925 GCA_030407325.1 Camellia japonica
GCAACCTATGGTGGCCAGTCGGCCACTTCTATGGGCTTCCGGTCATTGCTCTTGGTTTCCGGCCACTGATGTGGCCTGCCAGCCACCAGTGATGGCCGGTCGGCCACCAATGTGATTTGTAGATATTTTGTGACGGCTGTGCCAGCTGTTTGTATAGATGCTTGCATCTACTCCTACCTGTATGGTTAGATGTTTTTGAGGGAGTTGCTTGTTCCTCTATATATAGGAGGCCTCCCTTCTTGCCATGGGGTTAGAAAAATTTTGGAGCAAAATTTTTCCTCTCTCTACAATTCTCTCTCTCTCTCTCTCTCTCCCTCTTGCAAATTTCTTAACCTTCGCCTATACACTCTTAACCAAACCTCTCCATCTTTGAGTTGAGGTATCTTTGAGCCTTGTTTGAGCTCTTAAGGGTGTGTTTGCCTGGTTTTATTGCTTGAAAGTGATCTCCTCTTCAAGAGGTATAAAGCTTTGTCACTTTACTTGTTGTATCTACTCTTTTTCTTATTATTCTCTAACTATTTTTGGGCTGTAAAAACTCTGTATTTTTGGGTTGAAACTTGGGTTTTAAGGCCAATAAAGGTTGAGGGGTGGTTCACCATTCTTTACACCTTGCTCTCAATGCCTTTACCCTTGTGTTTCCCAACTTTGAACTATCTGTTTTTTAGCTTTTAGACATTGATTTTCAGAGTTATTTCAGTGGCTAAAATCATGGTTTGAAGTCCAAAATTGGAGGGGTTAGCCTCCCCTCCTTGTGTCTTGCTTACTAGCCTAGCATGATCCATGTTTTAGCTTATTAATCTAGCCATTTTTGTCTTAATTCCAGCATGTTTTAGAACTTATTTAGGATTGTTTCTAAGAACTTGTTGCATTTGAGCTTTGTTTTGCATGCTCGTAATGTAATTGTCCTCATGAGTTTGGTGTTTTAGGCCTTAGACACCATCTTATTTGAGTTGATTACATTTATTTATGGCTTTCCATACTTGTAATCACTCTTAATCACCTTTGCAACTGCCCTCCTTTCTTGGCTTTTGTTTTTCTTTGAAAGTGGTTTCAAACTACTTGTTTGTTTAAGCATGAGATTGAGATGTCATGCTTAATGGTTTAATCTCTTTGAAGGTTCATTACCAGTGGTATGACCTCTCTTTCATGCCCAAAGCAACTCTTGGTTTAAGCCCTCTTTCCATTAGAGGACATAAATTCACCTTTTGGACTCAATTGATTAAACAATGGATGGTAATGTAAAATGAAGTAATAAAATTAGTTACCAAAAAAAGGTGCAAGATAATAACTTGGTTTGGGTTCAATCAGACGTTAATTGAACCCTTGAGTCTTGAGTTGTTTCATACTCATTAGTGATGAAAATGGTTCAGGATTCATTAGCAACTACTTCCCTTGATCTTTCATGATAGGGAGGTAGTTTTAAGAGTCTTGTTTTTGTTGCATTCAATTAACTTGCACACTTTGGTTCATAGGCCATCATGTAATGAAATTACATAGATTGATGGTTTGTAAATCAAGTTTTTTGCCACTCCTTCGAGTTGTTCAAATGATAAGGAGAGGTAAATTGTGCAATAAAACCTTGAGAATACCTTGTTCTGCTCTGTTTGCTCTCTGTTGTAGCAGAATAATTCAATCAGTAGTGGCTGACAGGCCATCTTTTGTGGCCGGCAGGCCATCATTAGTGGATGGCAGGCCCTCTGCCGGCCACCAGTGCAAAATCAAGCAGTGTTCTCTTGAGGCAGAACAGAGTTGGTTTGGAGGTGGAATCAGTGCATGTGTTCTACTGTGCAACAAAGGCATTTAGCAGTAGAAACAATGGCTTTTCGGGTGGAAACAACATTCATGCATGAGCCCTTCATCAATCCTCATGATCTGTGTTGCAAATATATTAGTGTTGTGATTAAAATAATGGTTTTGTAATTAATTAGTTAGAATAGCTAATTCATCTCATGTTGTAATTATTTTAATTAGCTAGAATAGTTAATTAATTAGTTCATTTGGTTTGTAATAATTAGTTAAGTAGTTTAGCTAAATTATTCATTTGGGTTTGTAATAGTTAATTAATTAGCTTAGCTTTAGCTAGTTAATTAGTTAGTTTATTCATTTGGACGTTCCTGTGTGAGGGCATAATGTTGTAATAATGTGTATGTCTTCCAACCTCACGTCTTTCTCCCTTTTATTTAATTGCTTACGATGGTTAGATTAGAGTATCATATTTTGTTTAGCATCTCTCATGCCTTGCATCCATTTGGATTGCATGCACCGAGGCTTGATTTATTATTCTAACTTGCGTTGTTAGTATTAAATACTTCTTTGAATACGTGCTTAGACCGCATGCTATCAAATTGATTCATATGCCATATTAGTAGCCGAGCCTAGTAATTGCATATCGAATGTGTTGCATTAATCATATTGCATAATTAGGATCATGCATTGTTCTAACTTTGTCATCTTTTTTGGCTTGGAGTACTAGGTGAGCCTTTACTCATTTTTTAGCATATTGCATTGTATGTTAGTGTTTCCATGTTTAGCATGCTTGCCATGAGGATAAGTGCTTAAGTGATAAATTGCTTGAATGTCTGTGGATGAAGGCTAATTGCTTGAATTGGAATAATTTGAGTAATGTTTATATGCGATCACTTTTTCAAATGATACATATTCGAAACAATTTTCAAAACAAACATGAATCAAGTGTTCAAATTCTTGCAAGTTAGTCTATACTTGTGTGTGTGCACATCACATAGTAATGCTAGCCTAATAAACCGTAACAAGAGCTTATAATGTAGATAAGAGTCATATCATGATTATAGAGGCCGATCTTTGATCGGGTGAGCGGGGGTGCTCAATTTATGGCCTTCCCCTCTCGTACCTAAGTTCCTGAGTAGAGACAATCTTGGTGATGATGGACACGTGGCCTTTGGCACGAGGCATGGGTTTCCTAAATTTTCCAAAAATATTTAGGTGGCGACTTTGTATCTGGCAAAGCAGTCCATTTTTGGCAATTTGATTTAAAAATCGATTTTCCAAAAGTTTTGCCAGATTGGGAATTTTTGGTATTTATCTATTTCACATTGCATTTACGGAATTAGATTCAGAACCGCGAGAGTCCAATACTATAGGGCTTATTCGTCTTCCAAAAGGGGGCACAAAAAAGTTGAGCTACAGTTTCTGGCGATTCTGCTGGGAAAATTAGAGAACTTGACTCGAACTTCATGACATGAAATTTTATCTACACTTATATGTCTCTTTGCATTGCATTTGGATTGGTGCGTTTAAGTCACTGTGTTTGCCATCTGCTATTCCTGGGCAATTTGCTGGAGGCTTGCCTAAAAAATTGCCAAAAGGCTGACCAGTCACGGGCTCGGCCATGATGGGAACACAATCCTTGGATCTAGACTACCGCTGTACGTTGATCCTCCTTTCACTTCTCGTATTATGTGTGAGGTATATTAGGTAGTCTTGCTGAGGTACCATTCTGACCATTTGGCCCAGTTGCATATCAAGAAGCCATAGAGAGTGTTCCAAACTAGGACAGGATGCTCACCCGAATACAGGATTGTGTGAAACCACTTTGTTTGAATAGTGAACCCTAGTTCCTGATGAAACTAGGACAGGGTAACCCTACCCTCTCATAGGGGTGTTTTGGCTCTCACTTAACTGGTATGTGCTTTACAAGTGAAACTGTACAGGAATGTGCATATCAGTTGCAAGTTTGGTATCCGTTTTGGGGGCATAATTTAGTGTTGAGTGTAGTCCTATAGCTTTGATTACATCTGTGTTGGTAACATCATTAGCTTGGGTGTTGTGCAGTTTCTGATTACTACTTTCTTTTTGCTTTATTTCTTTTGCTAGGTAGTTTAACACCATAGCTTTGGAAAGTTCGGATATCCCCGAGTGCTTTGGACCTGAGTCAGAAGGCTTTGCAAAGTCGGGGATCTTGTTAGGGGACAACCCATGTTTACTTCACTCTCACCGATTACGAAACGGAGGAGAGTCAAGCAGAGTTCATTGGTCCAGTTTTTACAGCAGCCACCCCTCAATTCACCTACATCTAGTCAGGCTCAAGGATAGTCTTCTACATCTAGTCCAGCACGAGATGATTTGCCTATTCTGATGGCACAGTATCCCCCAGTCAGTATGGAGGAATTGATCCATCATTTTCAACAAATAGTTGAAACTCTACAGCAAGACGTTGCTTGTCAGGCCGAGGTCACAGCCCGTCAGGCTGAGGTAATAAATAGGCTACAATAACAATAACCACAGCCGGCAGCGGCTTCTGCATCTTATGCACCTCTTATGGGTATTCCAACACTCAGAGCCACACCCATACTGCTAATGCCCAAGAAAATCAGGGCAATCCGGTAGAGCTGATCCCAGCACAAGTGTCCAAAACACCTGTGTATCAAACTGAGGCTCCATTTGAATTTGAGGTTGACCCAATTGTGCTTAAGGTCAATAAGCTGGAGAAGCTATTCAAGAGAGCACAAGGTGTTAACTCCATCCCCGACATAGAAGACGGGTATACCGACTCTGCAGTGACATTGCCAGATCGGTTCAAAATGCCGCACATAGATCGATTTGACGGCTCTGGAGATCCCATGGTTTATCTACAGCTGTTTTTAGGCATTTTGCGGCCAATGGGCCTCACTAGATTACATAAGCTGTCTCTCTTTGGCCGTACTATGTCTGGTATAGCCACCATATGGTATGCAAAGTTGGAGGATTCTGTTAAGTAGAATTGGGAGGAAATGGCCAGTACTCGTACAACATGCAAATTGAGGTCACAACTTGTGATCTTGAGGCAACGCGCAAAGAGCCAAAGGAGGGTTTCTCAGAATTTGTGACGAGGTGGAGGGCTAAAGCTTCAGTGTTGACCACAAGGCCTTCCAAGAAAGATCAGATAAGGATGGTAGTTCGCAATCTCCACAGGAAGTTATTGCAGAAAATGATCATCCTACCTCTGTTCACATTCACTGAGCTCCATGAGATGGGGGTTCATGTCGAAGACGTCATGAAACAAAGGATGATTACTGATGAGAAAGAGCAGGGCAAAAGGCCTTTTGTGCGCAGCTCCAATGCTACCACCAGTGGTAGCATAGTTGTGAGGTCGGCGAATGTGAGCATTGTCACCATCACAACTAAGATCGCCAATCCCTTTGCCAACACAACTCTGCAAACTTTAGCCAACTTTGCCCCAATCCCAGAGGACCTTTACCCAACTCAACATGACCCTATCTCAAGCCATGAAGGTGTTGGTCAAAAAAAGGCACCTCAAACCATTAGAGCCTCACACACTACCTGATCCTCTTCCACCGAAACACAACCCAGCAAAGTATTGTGTGTTTCACCAGTAACATGGTGTAGCTCGACCTTTTCGTGCCTCCTTTCGGAAGTTTGAAAGAAGCCCTACAGTTTGGAACCCATGGTTCTGATAAACACCAAAGAGTCCAAATCTGACAAATTGTTTAGAAAATTGATTTGAATCAAATTGCCAAAAATGGACTGCTTTGTCAGATACAGAGTCGCCACCTAAATATTTTTGAGAAATCTAGGAAACCGATGACTTGTGCCAAAGGCCACGTGTCCGTCATCACAAAAGTTGCCTCGGTTCGGGAACTTGGGTATGAGAGGGGAAGGTCATGAATTGAGCACCCCCTCGCCCGATCAAAGGTCAGCCTCTACTAATCATGATATGATTTTTGTCAACATTATATGCTCTTGTTCCGGTTTATTAGGATTGTATTTACTATGTGATGCGCACACACAAGGTATAGACTAGTTCACTCAAATTGGAACAATTCAATTTCATGTTTGTTTTTTGAAATGAGTTTGATTTTGCCACTTAACAAAGTGGGCTTAAAGTTTGAATTTGTCACTTGACGAAGTGGGCTTAAACGTACATTCATTGAATCATTCCAATTCAAAAAACAAGCCTTCATCCACAGGCAGTCAAACAATTCAACAAGTAAGCACTTAGCCTCATGGCAAGCATGCTAGTCATAGTAGTCACTCACACTCATGCAAGTATGCTAAAGCACTAAAAACTCACCTAGTACTCCAAGCTAAGATAAAACAAAAGAGTTAGGAAAATATGCATGATACCTAACCTATGCAATATGACTAATGCAACATATGTGATATGCAACTAATAGGCTCAGCTTCTAATATGGCATATGAGGCAATTTAAATAGCATGCGGTCTAAGCACGTATTCAAATAAGTATTGAACTAACAATGTACTTAGAATGATGAACCGAGCCTCAGTGCGTGCAATACAAATGGATACATACATGAAGAATGCTAATTGAAACATGATGTCCCTGAACTAACCATCGCAAGCTAGTAAATAAAAGGGAGAAAGACGTGGGGTTGGAAGACATAAAGATTATTATATTGCGCTCTCACAAGGAGAGTTCGAATGAATAAACTAAGCTAACTAGCAACTAATTAAGCTAAAGCTAATTAAGCTAACTATTACAAAACAAAATGAATAACTAGCTAAACCACTTAACTAATTATTACAACACTTGAATTAACTAACTAGTTAGCTAACTAATTAAAAAATTACAACACAAGTGTAATTAAAATAAGTAATTAAACTAAGAAACTAACTACTCCGCCTCAGGAAATGAGGGATATGCATGCGCATGCTCGGATTCCATCTAAAAAGACCATTGTTTTGCTCCCGAATGCCTCTATTTGCACAGTTGGACATTTCTAGAACAACTTTGCTCCATCTTACCAACACTCTGCTGAAATTTGCATCAGTAGCCAGCTGATCAAAGATGAAGGTTGTCGGCCACCAATCGGCCATGGAGGTGGTCTGCCGGCCACCTGTCGGCCATGGAAAGTGGCCTACTGGCCAATGATGCACAGGCTCATCTTGCTGTAATAGAGGACAAACAGAGCATATATAGGGTATTTTCAAGGATTGTCTGCACAACTCACCCCTCCTTTTCATGAACAAATCCAAGGAGTGGTGAACCTAAGCCACAAACCACCAATTCAAGCAATTTCATTGCATGATGGCTTGTGAACCCAAGAGTGCAAGTTCAATAAATGCAAGAAAAAAAAGACACAAACCTCCTCCCTTTCATGAAAGATCAAGGGAAGGGGTTGACCTTGGAGACTTGGATCCTTTCATCACTAGCAAGTATGAAATGGTCCAAGTTCCATGTGTTCAATTAACATCCGATTGAACACACCAAGACATAATCAAATTCTTATCTTTGCACAATTTTAGTTTCAACTTTTAGTTACTTATTTTAACTTACCAACCATTCTTTAACCAATTAAGTTCATTGGTGAGTTGAGTCCTCTAAAAGAGAAGGAAGTGTCAAACAAGGGGTAGTTTAAGGCAAGAGAGATGTGTCATGCCGTTGATAATGAACCCCCAAAAGAGGATTAAATCATTAAGCATGGACCTCAATCTCAAGCTTAAACAATCCCAAGGTTAAAACAACCCTCAAAGCAAACAAAAAGTGAAGAAATGAGGGAGGTTGCAGAGATTATGCTTGCTGAAATTAAGTGAGAAAAGCACTAAAACAACGCAATCAACTCAAACAGTGGTGTCTAAAGGCCTAAAACACCAAGCTTATGAGGACACTTACACTTGAAGCATGCAAAACAAGCCTCAAATGACTTAACCAACCCAAAACAGAGTTAAAATAGTCCAAATCAGAGGTTAAAACATGCTGGAATTAAGCTATAAATGGCTAGAAAATTAAGCTAACACATAGAGGTAACTAGGCTAGTAAACAAGACATAAGGAGGGGAGGCTAACACCTCCAAACTTGGACATCAAAACATCTTTTTGGCCACTTAAAAAGCTCTGAAAATTAGTGTTTAAAAGCTCAAAAACAAGTAGTAAAAGGGTGGGAAACACAAGGGCAAAGGCCTCCAAAACAAGGTACAAAGAAGGGCTATCAACCCCTCAACCTTTAATGGCCTTAAACCCAAGCTTCAGCCCAAAAAAGACAGAGTTTTAACAACCTAAAAACAATGAAAAAATAATAGAAATAATTGTAGAGAAAGCAAAAAATGAGGCAAAGCCTTATACCTCTTGAAGAGAAGAGTAATTCCAAGTAACAAAACTAAGTACAACCCTCTAGAGCTCAAACCAAGCTCAAGAACACCTCAGCTCAAGGATGAGAAGATTTGGTTAAGGGTGTATAGGCAAATGTTAAGAAAATGGAGGCTATAGTGTAGAGATTTGCTAGAGAAAGAGAGAGAATTGTAAATAGAGAGGAAAATTTGAGTTCAAAATTTTCTAACCTTTCTACAAGAGAGAGGGATCTCCCATATATAGAAAACATGAAATTTCCTCAAGGAGATCCAGCCCTGCACATGGGGATAGATGCATGCATCTGTGCAAATAGCTAGCATAGCTTGCATAACTGGCATAAAACATCTGCAAAACACACTGGTGGCTGGCCGGCCATCAGTGGTGGCCAGCAAGCAACATCAGTGGCCAACACCAGATCGGCAAGCAAAAAGTGATGGTCAGCAAGTCTCTAGCAGTGGCCGGCAGGTCACTAGAGGTTGCAAATTGAAAAAGATAGGCTTGGTCCAAAGCTGGGTTTGAAAGGCTATCAGGGTTTGTGAGGCTCAAAGTTGTGGTATTCCGCTGAGGACTTTGAGCACTTGGCGAGCAAATAGACTCATCATCGGGGGTGCATGCGAGGAAGTCGAAGTCGTAAGGGCCATCAAAAATAGGGTGTCTACACATGGTCACGATACCAACCAATGCTTCCGACTATGTCATGAGATTCGAGACCTCATTAACAACAAGGTGATCGTACCCCCCAGAAACCAAATGTAACTACAAAGCCACTCCCAGCCCACAATTATGTTCCCCCACCTCAAAATCTAAACCTAATCCATACATTGGCCATCCCTGTAGACGTCCCCGAACGCCCCGGGAGGGTTAAGTCCCGTTCCGTTCGTTTTTGCGGGTCTACTACAGTTCAAGGACTCAAATGTCACAGTTCTTAATCTGAACCAAAGAGTCCAAATCTGGCAAATCGTTTTGAAGGAAAACAGATTTTTTTGAAAGTAGTGCCAAACATGGACTGCTTTGCCAGATACAGAGTCGCCACCTAAATATTTTTAAAATGGGAAATTTAGGAAACCCTGACTCGGTGCCGAAGGCCACGTGTCCGTCATCACCAAAGTTATCTTGGCTCGGGAGCTTGGGTACGATTGGGGAAGGTCAGCTATGAGCACCCCCTTTCGCCCAGTCCGAAGACCGGCCTCTACTAACCGTGATATCCGATTTTGAAAACATTACATGTTCTTATTCCAATGATTAGCCTAGAATTACTATGTTATGCGCGCAACAAACAAGTATAGACTAGATTGCCTAATTTGGAAATAAACATTGCATATCCATTCGTTTTGAAAATGCTTTGGAATTTGCTACTCGCACGTAGGCTAAAATACGGATTTCAACGAGTTTTTCCAACTCAAGCAATCCAACCTCCACCCACAGGCATTCAAACAGTTTATATCATATAAGCACTTAGCCACATGGTAAGCATACTGTCATGGCAACATTCACACGCATGCGATATGCTAAAGCGAAAATACTTACATCGTACTCCGTGCCAAAACAATAAACTAGTTAGCAAAATGCATGCCTTAGTTCATGTCAAGTGACTAATGCAACGCATACAATGGTGTAATCTAGACAGGCTCGGCTAACCCTAAAATGGCATGTGAAATGCAATCATTTGATGCACGTATTCAAGTTAGATTTGAGGATACGATGCGGTTTGTATGATGTACCGAGCCCGGTGCATGTCAACAAATGCATGGATGCACGCATGCATTGCATAAGGTATGCTAAAATAAACGTGCCCTAATCTACCATCGTAAGCGGTAAATAAAAGGGAAGAAAGAAGTGGGGGTTGGAAGACATACACACCACTCACCCACACTTATTACAGGTTTGCCCTCACCCGGAGGACCAAATAATAATACAAATTAATTAACTACGCAAGCTAATTAAATATTACAAATTGATTAAATTAACAAATTAATTAATCTAAGAAAAACAGTAAACCGCCTCGGGGCAAGGGCTCAATGCATGTGCGCTCGGATTCCGCTCGGAATTGCACTGCCATGCCTAGCCTGCCTTTGTTTTCCCTGCTTTGCTCCTCTGAAAACTGCCAAAGTCCCAAGGATGCCTCTCTGGACATTGGAGAATCCCACCGGCTAGAGGAAATGACCACCGGCACTAGGATGTGGTCATCGGCACAAAATAGATCCACCGGCCATTGATTGACTGCCGGTCGCACTAAACACTGCCGGCCGGCAATGAGTTCCTGCAGGACCTGCAACTCACAGCAGCAGAGGGCAAAATCTTGCATGGCAGCTCAATTCAAGCAATGTATGCACCCAACACATTCCTTATCATGTTTGTGACTCAAAGGAGGATGTGCCTCGATTCTCGGGCCACCAATCACGCCTTTCCATGCATGATGGCCCAAAGGATCAAGTGTGCAATTTTCATGTCAAATGAAATGCAAACTAAACAATCAAAGAGCCCAATCCCCATCACCAAATCAAGGGACAAGGCATTCAGGCAAGATGCATTGCAACCTAATCATGTTAGCTAGGGATGCAACATGAGCATGTGAACAAATAATGCAAACACACAAGCAAACATGAGGTAAGCATGCAAGCAAGCAAATGATGGTCTTAAACATGACTTAGGCAACTCCAAATGGGCCTAAAATCAGTGGCCAAAATGCCCAAAAATGAGGGCTAAACACACATGCACACATGCAAGTAAGTTGGACCAACACTTTAAGCCTTAAACAAGCAACTTCCAAACACATTTGAAAGGGGATATCATGGACAACTAGCATGCAATATAAGCTCTGAAATTCATGCTAGAATATGGTGCCAAACCAAGCCAAATGAAGCAACATAAGCATGCAAGCATAGTCCAAGCACTTGAGGCAAGTCATGAAGCTTTGAAGCACATTTAATCACAACAAACATGGCATGCACTAAACAACTAAAACAGATTTTTAGCATGTTAAAGCAAGGCCAAAGGACTACTTAGATGGCATCTAAGTGGCTCAAATTCAAAGGCATGCATAATGGCCAAAACAAAGGGGCATACAACACATGTTCTCAAAGCAATAAAGAGGCGACTAAGGCAAGCATATGGGCATGCCAAAGGGACTGATATTACATGTTAGGTGGTTCCAAACCACCAAAATGATGCAAGCAACACATGCTACACATTCACATACTTGAGGCATACAAGCCCGACAAGCCGCAAATGCAAAGGAGCTATACCAAGCATGCCAAAATCAATCCAAACGACTATGGACAGACCTAAAGCATGGAAAAATAAGCACAAAAATTCATAAGTCTAAGCCTAAATCATGCTCGAACAAAGGCTAACAACCTAAGACATGTTAAGGGAATTACAAGGCATTACATGGCAACTATACTAAACATGAATGGAGCACCAAAACCAACACACAACATGATTATATTATGGCATAATAAGCATGAAATGCAGCCTAGACATGATCAACACACACTTGAACAAAAGGCTCCTTAAGAGACCAAAAATGGTCCCTTTCAAGGACAACAAGGAGAGGGGGTGGCTCTCCCCTTTTGGAGACTTCAAGGCACCATCTCCACCACTGAAATCCCTCAAGATTTCAGTGGTGAAGAGGCCCAAACACCAAAGTCTCAAAACTTGCACAAAATGGCACAAAATGAGGCCTTTCAAGGCCTAAGGGTGACCAAACACCCCAAACCACAAAACACTCTTAATAAACAATCAAGAGGGCCTAAAAATAGAACTTTTTTATGTTATACACTAAACACAAAAACAGCTCTAAGATAGGTAGAAATAGGATGCAAAAATGGGGTAAAAAGGACTAGTTTCTTACCCTTGTTGACCTTCTTCACAAATGTTGATGTTGTTGCTTCCTTGGGCTCAAATCTAGCCAAGAACCTCAAGAACAAGCTCTGATCCTTGAAGATACCAAGAAAAGGTGAAAGACTAGGTGCTTGTGTACAATAATATGAACAAATGCACCTAGAACACTTAAGAAAGAGAGGTATAGAGATATGATATGTATCAATCCTAGACCTAAAACCAGAGCTCTCTCTGAGTTGTTTTCTCTCCAAAAAAGCCAACCCTAAAGCCAAGGGGGAAGGGCTCCTCTATAAGAGGAGCCAAACTTGTAATGCTTACAAGTTAAGCAACCAAGAGGGACATCCTCCATACACGTGTATGGAGGGGGAGCCAATGCCAGACAGCTGTAATAAATATCTGAAAAAGCAGCTGAACAGTAATCGGCTAGCCAAAAATGTCATTTCGACAAAATTGAGTGCCGACCGGCAACAAAGTGCCGACCGGAAATATATATTGCCGGTGGCAACAAAAACCAGCCGGTGGCCTCCAGCTAGTGCCGGTGGTGTGTAGGGATGCCTCACAAGGCATTCCCTGCCCCTCCAAGGCAAAATACAAGTGTTTGGTGCAAAACCAGACACCAAACAGTCGAGTTCGGAGATCCTGAGACAAGGCGCGTAGCCGAGACCTCCGGGAACTCCAAACGAACACAAACATGGGTAATCACCGAGTGTTCAAGCGGTGACATCCAGGTCTTGAGGATGGTCAAAAATGGGGTGTCTACAATCCCTTACGCCCCCAGCGTATATATTACCCCTTCCACCTACCCAGACCGACAGTGTTCATACCTGAAAGCACAGATTTGTGCATGATGGACACGTCTGCACTTCAACCTAAGCCTGTGGTGGTGACAATTGCAATAGAAGTGAGGCTGGCCTTAGAGGAAAGTATGAGTCCGTTGCCTGAGTGCTCTGAGGACTTGTCTAAGGGGGTGTATGATCCAAATGCTACATTGTGCCAATTGGTCAAGTTAAGCCGGAATTGGTGTTGCCAACTTTGGTAGAGGTTAATATGGTTAGGGAGGATGGCTCGAGCTAATGGTTGGATGATTTAGCAGAACTCGAGGAGGATTTAGACAACCTGCTGTTCTTTAACGAACAAGATCAAGGGGATGTATAGATTGGTTGGTTCAATTTGAATGGATCGACGGATAACTCTGGGTGGCTGAGTGATGAGCCGGATAAGGAGAAAGGAACTAAAATGAAACCTGAGGAAAAAAAAGCAGGAATTGTTGTAATGGACGGAAGGGCCGATGAAAAGGGAAAACTACCAGAGAACACCGGCATAGAAAATTCAGCTCAGGAACTGGGCGCTGTGAGCACTGTGGACACAGAACAAGAAGCCGCGCTGAAACTGTTTGCACAAGAGAGGGTTGAAGACAACCAGGAAGCTGTAATGGCCCAACACCCCACGGGGGATACCTGTGATGTGAAAGTGATCCGAACAAAGCCAGACAACTGTTTGTCGGCTGCCGAAGATGTATGGTGGGATGATGACGACCTACATCTGGCTCACATCGACTGGGGTGAATGCCTTCCAGACATCACGTGGTACGTAGAAAAGATAGATCACATGACAAGAAGTCGGTGGTATTTTAAGTCACCGCACTTAGATCAAGCTGGGGCATATGGGAAAGACAGAGTGGTCAAGAAACAAAAAGAGAAGCAGCTAGAAGAAGAGGTAGTGTTGAAGCAGCTTAAGAAAATCCAGGCTGACATCTCAATTTGGGGTCTTCTCATGGCCTCCTGGGTACATCGACAGGCAGTACTGTCAACAATGGACAAAGCTAAATTGTCCATTGACACTACCCCCTGAATAGCTTGTAGGATTGGTCTTCCTAGGTGGCGCCAAGCCAACCCTAACCTTTTCTGACAAAGAACTGCACCGGAAGGCTCAGTTCACAACAAACCGTTGTACATATCTGTTGAGTGCAGAGAAAAATAGGTACTGGTAGTGTTGATAGACACCGGTTCGGCCATCAATGTCTGTCCTTCTCACACAGCTTATGTAATCAGCCTCAGACCGGCAGACTTTGTGCCTACAGCCCAAGTAATTTAGGCATATGATAATACAAGTAGGGAGATCATGGGCACGGTGCAAGTCAAAGTCCAGGTGGCCCCACCTCAGCAAGATGTCGAATTCCATGTCTTGGATGTGGCCACTTTCAACTTACTTCTAGGGAGGCCTTGGTTGCATCGTGTGAAAGCTGTCTCCTCCACCCTCCACCAAATGTTGAAGTACCCTCATGGGAAATGAGTGACGATTGTTTTTCGGAATTCATCTATCCATCCCCCGCCAGAGGTAACTACACTAGTGTTGGAGTTCATTCATGGCGAGGAGGATGTATTCCTCTTAGGTTTTACTCTTGCTGAGGCCCGAGTAGTGCAAATCATTCTGGCCGCTGATGAGGGCATGTATGTCAGTGCCCAATCTATCTATTTCATGAACAAACTGTAGCATGTGCTAGGAATGAGACTTGGAAGAAGTGGCCAGAAGGGTGTCACAGCATTGGCAGATGTGTTACACAACCCATATGCCTTTGGTTTGGGATATGCACCCACCAAAGAGGACTGGATCAGGATAGGCGAAGAAATCAGAGGTAGAGCTAGAGCCAAGCAAGTCGAAAAACACTATGAGCTCATCCATGGGCCAATCTAGGGAACGCTGAATGGCCACTTCGTTCTGGAGGGAGAAGATTTCCCTTTTTGTGGCTTTCCTGAGCCCTAGATGAATTCCACGAATTAGCGTGTCCCCGGGTTTAAAATCTTTTTTGACCTGCAGCTACAAGATAGTGATACTGAGAAAAAGGCTGAACCAAGTACCGAAGCTGAACAGAACATGGAAAGTGACTTAGACCACAACGAACTTGGAATAAGGGCAGCACTGGCATGTCTCCTTACAGATCCTGTGGCTGACTTAGAGAACTTGGGGGATAACCTTACCATCTCCATGATCGGGGAAGAACCGGGTGTGAACCCATCCAGCAACATTTTGGATGCATCAGAGGCACCATCTCTTATATGGCAGCAAGAGGAGGGCTATCTGTCTGGTTTTGAGTTGGGTAATGAGCTAGAATCTGATTCCACTGAGTCTGTGGAGTCAGAATTAGATTTCGATTCTTCTAAGTCTGAGTCTGGTATTCTCGAAGGTGATAACCTGGATGCCAAGGTCTTGTCCAGGTCCTCTTTTTCTTTTTCTTTTGAGTCAGTTGTAACTGAAGATCTGGATCTTATGAATAAGAACACTGTTGATTCTGAGTATTTCTCTGTATCGCTTATTTATTGTATTGGCCAAGATTTTCAAAAATTTAATGAAAACGAAGAGGAAGGAATTCCTCTGGTTTTGAAAAACTTGATTAATCGAGAGGAGGAGAGGTTTGCTAAACCCTGTGTTGATGAAGTCATTGCTATTAAAGTGGGTACTGAGAAGGATCTGTGTTTGGTCCAGATAGAGTCCACGTTGTCTTCGGAGGAACACGAGCGCTTAGTCACTTTCTTAAAAGATTTCAAAGATGTTTTCGCATGGTCCTACGAAGACATGCCTGGAATCGATCTTGAGATTGTACATCATCGGATCCCTCTTGACCCCGAGGCCTGACATGTCAAGCAGAAGTTACAAAGAATTCGTCCAGATTGGGCATTGAAAATCAAGGAAGAGGTCACCAAATAGATCGAGGCAAGTTTCTTGTTAGTATCTGAATATCCGACTTGGTTGGCCAATATCGTCCTAGTGCCGAAAAATGATGGTAGAATTCGGGTGTGTGTGGACTTCTAGGACTTGAACAGAGCCTGTCCGAATGATGACTTTTCTCTGCCGCACATTGATGAGTTAGTGAATTTCACTTCAGGCCATGCATTGCTATCCTGTACGGATGGCTTTTTGGGGTATAACCAGATTTTAATGGTGCTCGAGGACAGAGAGAAAATTGCATTCACTACGCCGTGGGGTACCTACTGCTACCAAGTTATGCCGTTTGGGCTGAAGAATGCCGAGGCTACCTATCAGAGGGATGTAACCACTATTCTGCATGATATGATCCATAAAGAGGTCATGTTGTACGTAGACGACATGATTGTCAAGTCCAAAGAAAGAGAGGGCCACTACACCGCCTTGAAGAAATTCTTCAATGGATCAGAGAATACAAGTTGAGGTTGAACTCGCAGAAATGTACTTTCGGTGTGACAATAGGGAAAATGCTGGGCTTTTTGATCACACAGAGGGGCATCAAAGTAGATCCCTCCAAATCAAGGCCATCCTGGAAATGCCATAACCAAGGACTAAAAAGGAGGTACAAGGCTTTCTGGGTAAAGTGCAATTCATAAGACGGTTTATTTCCAAATTAACCTTGACTTGTGAACCACTTATTGGTCTCCTAAAAAAAGGGAAGAAATTATGATAAGATTATTGATGTCAATTTGCCTTTGAATAGGTTAAGCAGTACCTCCAGAATTTGCCTATGTTATCACCACCAGAGCCAGGGAAGACTTTGATTTTGTACCTGTCAGTGACAGACACGACTATAGGATGCATGCTCGCTCAGGAATCTGAAGATAGGGTGGAGAAAGCCATCTACTACTTGAGCAAGAAAATGTTGGATTATGAGATCCGCTATACTCCATTGGGGAAAGCTTGCCTAGCCTTGGTATGGGCTACCAGGAAGTTGAGGCACTCCTTGTTAGCTCACTCTGTAATCTTGGTTTTGATGTTAGACCCTATCAAATATCTCTTTCAGAAACCAGCACTTACGGGTAGGGTAGCCCATTAGTTGCTTCACCTCTCTGAATTTGATCTCAAATATGTCACTCGAAGTCGGTCAAGGGAAGGGCTATAGTGGAGTTCCTGGCAAATCACCCGATAGAAGGGGATGAAGCGGTGGAATACCTATTCCCAGATGAAGCCATTTTGCAAGTTGAGAAGGAGACTTGGACAATCTAATTTGACGGAGCGTCCAATCAGTATGGTTATGGGATAGGTGTGTTGCTGATAGCACTCGACGACTCCCATATACCTTTACCCTTCAAACTCCAGTTCAAGGTGTCCAATAATGAAGCAGAGTATGAAGCATTTATCGCTAGTTTAGAAGCTGCCCTGGAACTAGGGGCAAAAAGATTGGATGTTATTGGGGACTCAAACTTTGTTGTTTCTCAAACAAATGGAGACTGGAAAGTCAAAAAAGAAAAGATGAAGGTTTACCACTAGACCCTGAACGTTCTAATTCCTAGGTTTGAAAAACTGACTTTCACGCATCTACTTAGAGAGAACAACAGGTTCCCTGATGCTTTGGTGACTCTATCTTCTATGGTAGATATCTCACTTGGAGTCCGAATGCGTTCGCTTATCATTGAGCAGAAATACATGCCGGCTTATGAAACTATCGCCGCAATAGATGAAGTGCAAGACAAAAAGCCTTGGTACTACGATATTTGGAACTTCTTGGAAAATGAGATTTATTTACCAGGGGAAAATGCTAAGGACAAAAGGGGAATATGGCGAATGGTCGTCTAATTTATTATCTACGGAGGTAAACTATATAAGAGAGGTCATTTGGGAATGCACAAGTTGTGTGTCGAAGAAGAGGAATCAAAGCGCCTAATGGAGGCCATCCATGGAGAAGAGTGCAGCGTGCACATGAACGGAGTGATGTTAGCCTGGAAGATTCTCAGGCAAGGTTACTACTGTTCCACCATGGAGGAGGATTGTATTGGTTTTGTTTGGCAATGCCATAAATGCCAAATTCATGCTAATCGCATGAACATTCCGCCGTTGAAGCTGTACAACATGACTTCGCCATTGCCTTTCTCAGTCTGGCGAATCGACATCATCGGTGCTGTCATGCCAAAAGGATCAAATAGGCATGAATACATCTTGGTGGAAATTGATTACTTTACAAAGTGGGTGGAAGCTCAATCTTATGCAGTGTTGAAAGCATCGCATGTGGCTAAGTTCATCAGAAACAATATCATTTGCTGGTACGGAGTCCCAAATGTGATCATATCAGATAATGGCTCCCATTTCAAGAAAGAGGTGATAGACTTGTTGGAGAAATACAATGTGGCTTTCCATAAGTCATCTACATATAGGCCGTAAACCAATGGAGCTGTTGAAGCTGCTAACAAGAACATTAAGAACATGTTGTAGAAAATGGTGGAGACCTACAAGGATTGGCCAGATAAATTGCCATTTGCACTCTAGGGTTATAGAACTTCAATTTGGACATCTACAGGGCCAACTCCTTATTCTCTTGTCTACGGGATGGAAGCCACTTTGCCAATTGAAATAGAAGTTTCGTCGCTGTGAGTTATGGCTGAGTATCAGATAGCAGAGGTGGACTGGCAACAAAGCAGATTTGAGGAGTTGATTCTGTTTGATGAGAGAAGGCTCAAGGCATTGTACCATGTTCAAGGCTACCAGCACAGAATTGCCAGGGCTTTTAACAAGAAAGTTTAGTCCCAGAATCTTAAAGAGGGGATATGGTGCTGAAAGACAACCCAGCTCCCATTTATGACCCTAGGGGAAAGTTCAAACCCAATTGGCCTGGTCTTTACATCATTAAAACTATCTGGTAGGGTGGAGCTGTTATTCTCATGGACTTAGATGGCCTGGAATTTCCACAACAGATCAACATGGACAAGTTGAAGAAATACTATCCCTGAGAGGCTCGTTAGGCCGAAAAACCTGGAAGGGCGACCTAGGCAAAAGTTAGAGAAAATTAGAAATGAAGAAAAACTAAGCTCGCAAGGTTGAAAACCCTAAAGGGCGACTTTGGCAAAAGTTAGAGCACAAAAGGAGAGTGTTAATACTTGAGTGAACCTGAACCGAACTACATAAGGCATGATTCCCATCTTTGGGATACATAGGCAACTTCAACCTGAAGTTTGGCCGTAATCACCTCGAACTCAGCTGTCCTGTCCATGTGCCTGATCAGGTCATCCTTGTCTGTCCATTACCGGAGAGTTCAGTTGTAATCTTTACTCTGAGAGAAGAGCCGGTTACAATGTAGAGCAGTGGTGTTCCATCAGGGGCATTTCTAATCTTTTGATTTGGGTTGTACATCTTGAGGATTGATTTCGTGCGTGTCAGGTGGTGATCCTTTTGGAAAATGGTTTTGGAAAGTTTTGATAAATGTTGATTTTGTTCAAAATTTTACCTTTTACAACTTAGACCATTTCTTGGACCAAAAAGGAAAACTTTCAGTGCTTACAAATTTAATTTCATTGATTTCAACATAAAGTTCTCCAACTCTTTGGTACAAATCAAAGTTTCTTTTATTACATTGAAAAAACTTGAAAAGAAAGGTCAAATCAATAAATTAGGGACATAGGTGAGTCAGGTGCTCCTGCATCCCTTGCTCGTGCTTGTGGAAGCTTCTGAAGCCAAAGTGGGGCCGGTTTGTGCCTCATCCTCGAGCTAAGCCAAACATTCGCCAAAAAGGGCATAAGTGAAACTAGGGGCAAGGGCCAGAAACTCTCTCGTCCTCCAAGCAGTGAGATACCTAGCCAAGTGTGAACCATGCATAGAGAATGAAACTGTATATTTTACTCCCTCTTCTGGGAGGGTCTGATCATGCCTGAACTGACATCTGAACTGGAAAGGAAATAGAACACGCAGTGCGTCTCGATCAACTGTATGCCAGGTTACCGAGCCATACTGCAACTCATCTCAGTCTGGTTAAGCCACGGGGCAACGCCAAGTTATGTTAGCAGCAGACCTGTTGCACATCTAGTTACACCACCATTCCTCGTTGGGGAAATCCACTAGTCGGTGGCGGAAGAAATAACCTCGAGCTAAGTACTCAAGGTAAGAGTCCACTACCTTCAGCTTATCCATAAGCCACACATGGGGAGGGATAAAAGAAAATAGAGATTAAAAAATAGAGAGATGTATGCTAGGAGAAGAGTAAGGAAAGGGCTTTAAGAGAAAAATAGAGCATGAGTGCCAAGTGATGTGAGAAATACATATGAGAAAGGGTGGGAAACAATACCTAAAGAAATAGTGGACTCCTCGCAAATCTAGTAGTCTCTCACCAATGAAAGGCGTCCAAGCCCATCAAGGTCTTGGCCAGCGCCAAACCAATGCAACTCTTGCCTTCTTTCAGACCTTAGACCACTTCGATCAACCAAATGTTGGATCCACCGAAACTAGGGGCAAGAAGGAAATGAGCAAGCATACACAAACAGAGGGCATGTTGTCAAAAACCTCACCAGAGAAGGTCACCTTTGTCACCGATATTGGAGAATCGATGAATCAAGTTGGGAATGTCTAGCTCTCCGTAGTGGGCCAAAGATCGAGCCTCGTGCAGAGTGAGCCCACACATCTGTCCCAAAGCTTGGGCATGGCCAAAACGAGGCTGAGGCATGATTTTCTTATCATGCCTGGATTCCATTAGTGTCTGTAATTCTTCAATTGTCGGGCATATTTCTTGTCCCCCGAAGCGAAAGATGTGTGTAATTGGGTCCCAGCATCGGGCCTCGGCATGGAAGAACGGAAAACAAAGTGGAGTATGGCTCAACGAAAGAAGTGTATGTATGCCGAAACCCCAGAAATTTACCTTTTTCATGCCGTATAAAGCAGCTATCCAATCCGTGAGCTTCTCAGCAACAAATAGCTCCATTTGTGGAAGAAATTGTAGCTGAAATGAAGTTCTGGAGAAGAAATCACGAAGCTGAACCTTTCTAGAAGATAAGGTTGTGAGTGGAAGCTAGCTGTCAACAATCTGGAGGTTACTTACACGGGCCATCTCCTTTGGCCGGCAAGCTCTATCTCTAGCTGACAACCTTCTTTTCTGGCCTGCCGTCCACTTGTGTGCTGGGCAGTGCTGGAAGCTTTTGTTATCTTGATCTTTGAGTGTTTCAAGGTCTTTTTTTGAGTCTTTTTGGTTTTAGCAAGTTTGTTTATTTGTGTTTGAGTTGCTTTTGCTTTGTTTATCGAGTTGTATTTTGTATTTTGCATTTTGGTTGTTGGTTGGCTCATTACCTGATTAAGAATGTCGTGCCAATACAAGTGTTCAGTTTTCATTTACAAATTCGATTCCATGTCCATGCAAATATGGTGCTCATGATGTAAAAATAACAACACTTTTCATAAAAAAATTTCGAGGTTTTATTCCAATCATGGTTTTTACAAAAGAGGAGTACAAGTTTCACAAGTAAAAATAAACCTATCTGAAGCTATACATGTGCTAATGCTACCAAAGAAAAAGAAACTAAGCAAAAAGTATAAAAAAAATCAGCGCCAGTCACCTCAGGCTCGAGATGCCCTTTTTGTCCTCTTCCTCAGAGGGGAGGACTCAGGGGCACTATCTCTATTGGCACCGCTATCAGAATCAGACTTTGAACCAGAGCTGGTGTCGTCTCCACTCTCAGCCTCAGAGTCCACCTCGGCATCACCTCCGCTCTAAGACCCCGAGCTAGCATCATTGTCTCCACTTTCGGATGACTCAGACTGCCGACTCACTGCCTCCTCAGAGTTATTGGTCTCAGCATCATCATTGCTCAAAATGGGCTCTGAAGGACTGTTATGGCCTCGGGTGCCCCCATCTTTGCCTCAACCATGGCTTACATCTCTGCCACGAGCTGGGACCTGTCTCTCTCTCATCTCTGCTAATGGAGGAGGTGCTGCTGGTGCCGATGCTGCCACCGCTGGTGCCATCGATGCAGATGGAACCTAAAAAAAAATAGTTGTCAACATATCAGCTACAGTATGTATATCAGATACAGGTATAGCATGCAGAAATCAGATACAATATGAGTACAATGTGTGAGTATAGTGTGGCAATGTAGTGTATCAGTGCAGTTTGGGAAAGATTACGTTTGAAATGCCAGTGTATCAGTGGAAAGATGATAGCATGAAGCACAACTGAAGGAAATTACCTAGATACTGTGGTGACCAAGCAGCGTCTCCTTCCTCTGCACCATGCCCATCAGAGAGGCCACTAGCTCGAGGAGGCTCCCCTTATACTCTATAGATGCCTACAAATGCATTTGGATGATCAATGTTTGCAATAAACATATCTAAAATGAAAGTATGGGGTGCAAATGTTAAAGTGTGGTCCATACCTGGGACGAGCCTCGAACTCCGACAAGCTCATGCCCAGTCTCTGCCAGCTCAATCAGGATCTGATTAGCAGTCCTAGCAGGCCTCTAGCATGTGAGCATAGTGGGAAACTCTGGCCAACGAATAGCCTGCTCAATAAGGGGAGCACCTCTAGCATGGGCCCTAGTCGCTCGAGTCGCCTCGCCTGTTGCAGGAGCCCCTGCCTCCTTGCCTCCATGAGCGCCTGTCAGAGGTGGAATAAGGTGGGTCTAAATAAGGGTCGTGTAATTCCCTCTCCTCTGAAGAAGTCAGCATCCAAGCCCACCATGAACTGCGTGACTGCGTCAACAGACAAGCTATCCACTGACCTCATAGACTCCGACAGTGGCATTGGAGCGACCGGATCCGGCAAGCCTATAATCTGGCGAACGAATCTCTCTCTCAAGAACCAAGCCAAGCAGACTGGGCCCTCCAACAAAATCCAGAAGCGCGATATGCCCCATGCTCCCATGTACTGGTCTCGCACCCCGGCCAGCATTAGGGCCCAGGGCTGCCACGCGATCTCCAAACAGAGGATGTACAGATTGTTAGTTATCTTTACTTGCCAAAATGTGAATCTGAACAGTTGTAAAGCAAAAATGACTGTGTTTCGAGTTACCTTGTGGGCGGCCACAGTATCAAGTAATGGTAGAAGAAGGCAAAGGACTCGCGACTCTGACTCTAACACCGACCATCATATCGCCTCGAGTAGGGAACCATCAGGGGGAGTTCCTCTATGGGCTCTGGAGTGAGGGCTAGAAAATATGTATAAACCATTGCTGCAAGTAAAGTGAGGTGATATGTGATCAACACAGCATGAATAGATACAGAAAGTGCAAAGCGAAAGCACAAAGTATGAATAGATACAAAAAGTGCAAAGCAGAAAGCAAAAAGTATGAACAGATACAGAAACTACAAAGCAGAAAGCACTGAGTATGAATAGATACAGAAAGTGCAAAGCAGAAAGCACAAAGTATGAATAGATATACAAAGTGCAAAGTAGAAAGCATAAAGTATGAACATATATAGAAAGTGCAAAGCAAAAAGCACAGGTATTGAACAGATATAAAGTAGAAAATGTGAAGTAGAAAGTGTAAAGTGCAAAGAGAGAATTGAAATGCATACCTTCCAGGCTTGCCAGTAGCCTCTAATCTGCTCTCCTCTCAGGCGGGAGGTAGAGCTCATATAGCCATATAGGGTAGCACGGCTAGCTCCGCCCCAGTCATAGAAGTGTACCGAGGAAGGGGTCACCAGGGCGCTCAACCGATATAGACGCTCAACTGATATAGACCCATGGTGTTCTACCTGTTCAAAAACAAGGTGGTACCGAGGACAAACATCAGGAAGCCCCGGCCATACTGCTACATCTCCTCCAACGTCTCAGGCTCGCTCCCTCGAAACTTCTTGGCAAACTAACTATATCTCACCATGGCTGGTCGATACAGAGGTGGGCGCGCTCCCAACAGGTCGATAAGCAGCCTATCACTCCCTCATGTCTGTGTCAAAAGGGATCAGATCACCCCCTATTCCTAACACTGTGATCATGGCAAAGTCGTAGGGAGTCATCGTCATCTCCCCGGCAGTAGAAAGGTAGAAGGAGTTGGGGGTGTCCCACCACCTCTCTACTAGCGCTCCTAGAAGAAAACGGCTCGCAATGATGCGTGTCAGTCCAGAGCAAAAGAGGCCGAAGCCAATCTCATCAACAATGTCACAGACCCTAGTAGGAAGCCCCCCATACCAATTCCTCGATGGCGTAGCTCCGTAGCCCCTGTAGGCAAAGGGAGTCTCCCTGTAGCAAAGAACAGCTGCAATCAGATAAAAGGCAGATGAAAGAACAGTCTGATGAAAGGCGGTGCACGAAATGTAGTTAAAAGAAAGACAGGAATGCATGAAAACAGAGTTCATACCTCAGTAGCGCTAGATGAAAGATGGGAGGTTGCCTCCTTCAGCAGGAGGTCCTCTGGTACACCGCGAGCAAAGTCGCTGAAGCACCTAATGCTTTCAGGCAGCAAGATGTGCGTGTGGGGATGATATCTCGCTAGATCAAAAGGCCGCACTCTCAATGGTAACGACTCTGGCTCAAACTCGGGCTCAAACTCTGCCTCAAGGCCGGCCTCAATGCCCTCAGCCGCCTAGCCAGCCTTGGCAACTACCGGCTCCTCTATCTTGGCAACGGGTGGAAACATAGGAAGAACCTCTAGAGGGGCTCCGTCATGAGGAATATCGTTTGCCATCTGGAAAATGAGTGAAAAGCAGGTGAAAAGTGAAGAAAAATGGAGAAAATAGAGTAAACTTGGAAAAAGTCAACCCTAAGAGAGAGAAAATGGGAGAAAAAAGTCAAAGCCCATAAAAGTTCACGAAACCCAAGAGAAACTCAAGGGGAACAAACCTAAATTGGTGAAAATCAAAAAAAAAAAATAACGAAATCAAAATCTAATCGGTTCAAAATGTAGGGAATTAAGAGGGTTTTACGAAAAAAGTTCGCTTGGGGCATTGAAAAATGCGTATAAAGCACGGATCTAGAGAGAGAAAGTGTCTAGAGAGAGATAGAGGAGATTTTCGGCCTTGGAGAAGTGAGGAAATGAAGTCTTGTGACCTATACTTAAAGACCCGAGTCAAAAAGTCATTTTTGCCCCGAATCTGCCATTGGTGGTCGACAGGTGGCCAACAGCTTCTGTTAACGGACGACAGGTGGCCAGTGGCTCTCAGGTGGGTCCTGGTGCTGTTCTGTGTTTCTACTTCCTAAGTAGTCTATGGAAGGCTTTGTTTCAAAAGCTTACAACTACGTTCCGGTTTGTGAACGTGTCCCACTTGCTACTATGAACGAGGTGTATCCTTTTTGAACATGTTGCAACTCCTCTGAGAGGTAAATCGGAAGTTGCCACCGAATATCGTTTTATTCGTTTTTGTTAGATTACGCTTTGTTCTCTTCCGTTGCATAGAATGTACATTTCATGTACATGTATGTTGCATGCGTGTCTTGCATCATTTAATATTCATGCAGAAAATATGCTCTTTTTTGATGTGTAGAATATGCTTTTGTTTCTTGCATAGAATATGCTTTCAAATAAACATCATACGTTGGTTGTCCATCTTGCATGGAATATGCTTTGTGCATCTATCACACACATTCACTTTGTCTATCTATCGCATTTATTCATTTTGTGCATCTATCGCACACCTCTCGATTTTCATCTCAGGACACGTGAAGCGCAAGCCCGAGCAATTTTTTTGGTTTCTCGAGACACGTGAAGCACGAGTTTGAGCGATTCCTCTTGCATCTCAGGATGCGTGAAGCATGGCCCTAGTCATGTTTTATCTCGGGACGCGTGAAACGTGAGCCCAAGCAATTTTTTTGGTTTCTCAGGACACGTGAAGTGCGGCCCTGGGCGTGTTTTATCTCGGGACACATGAAGCGCAAGCCCGAGTGGTTTTTCTTGTTTCTCAAGATGCGTGAAACGTGACCTTGACTGGTTTTTATCTCAGGACGCGTGAAACGCAACCTCGAGCGGTTTTCATTATCTGTTTCTCAGGATGCACGAGGTGCAACCCTGAGCTATGTTTTCTTTCCTCGTCTCGTGTTTTGGCGTGGTCAGAGTGTGTGTTAGATATTTTGCATGGAACCTGTGTTGGTTTTAAGGTTGAAGCTGCTCATTCATATGTTGTTATCTCGTTATCTTGTTTATTGCATTTGTTGTTACTTAGTGCATCTTCTTGCATGATCATGAGTTTTCAAAATAGCCGGCTTCGCGTAGCGTGTAAGTCCAACTTTCAAAGCATATGAGTCCAGCTTTATGTCCATTTTTATTTATTTATTTATTTATTTTTTTTTTGTATCTTGCCCCAGAACTACACTGGTTTGATTCCTTGCAAAGGGATACGTAGGCAGCCTACAGGCGCAACCATCTATTTCTCTCTTGATTGTTTGTCTAAGTCTTACGGCCATGCCAAAATGGGTCTTCTTCGGGGTTTGACATTCACTTACGTCATTTCATGATTCCAAGTTCTGTCAAAGAGAGGCAACCATAGACACCCCATTTTAGACAGCCCTCGCGACTTGGATGTCATTGCTTGCACACCCAATAATGAGTGTATATGCTTGTCAAGTGCTCGGAGTCGTCACAGCTTTGAGCCTTTCAAACCCTACATCCCTGTTGCCTTGTTTTCGGACCAAAACCTTGGATCTTCAATCCTGCAACCTATGGTGGCCTGCCGACCACTTCTATGGGCTACCAGCCATTGCTCTTGGTTGCCGGCCACTGATGTGGCCCGCCGGCCACCAGTGATGGTGGCCGGCCACTTGTGTTTTGCAGATATTTTGTGACAACTATGCCAACTTTTTGGACAGATGCTTGCATTTGCTCCTACGTGTATGGTTTAATGTTTTTAAGGGAGTTGCTTGTTCCTTTATATACAGGAGGCCTCCCTTCTTGTCATGGGGTTAGAAAAATTTTGGAGCAAAATTTTTCCTCTCTTTCTACAATTCTCTCTCTCTCTCTCTTGCAAATTTCTTAACCATTGCCTATACACTCTTAACCAAATCTCTCCATCTTTGAGTTGAGGTATCTTTGAGCCTTGTTTGAGCTCTTGAGGGCGTGTTTTCCGTGTTTTATTGCTTGAAAGTGATCTCCTCTTCAAGAGATATAAAGCTTTGTCTCTTTACTTGTTGTATCTACTCTTTTTCTTATTATTCTGCAACTGTTTTTAGGTTGTAAAAACTCTGTATTTTTGGCTTGAAACTTGGGTTTTAAGGCCAATAAAGATTGAGGGGTGGTTCACCCTTCTTTATACCTTGCTCTCAAGGCCGTTAGTTGAGGTATGTTCTCTCTCTCTGCACTACACACCAACACTTTTCATTGTCTATACCTTCATTATATCAATCAAGTGACTGACTTCACCATCGGAGTGTCTCCGGCCGGCAACCCCGATTGGGTGGCGCCGATCACGCTCATCTTTGCAGGTCTACAGGGATAAAGTTCATCTCTTTGTTGGATCTCCACAATCTATGTGAGAGGATATTTCATGATCTCACAATTGGCGCCATCTGTGGAAACGACTGAACGAGATCAACGAAGAACACAACAAACAGTTTATTGTAAGTAAACATGTACTGTTTGAATTGAGGTTAGTGCATTTTTCTACAAAATGATAATCAATTTCAAGTAATACGGCCCACAGCTGGGTCTCTTATCTTCATTCTGATTCGACTTGAATTGAGGTTAGTGCACTTGTTTTTTCAATCTTACTTTGTGCCTGCTACACCCAACAAAAACAAATACACAAGCAAAAAGGACTAAAAATGCACGGACAAGCTCTTATTATCACATTGAAAATTATGCCGACATACATGTAATGACCCCAAAATGCGTATAAGAAATCATCTTTATTTAACTATGAGATAATGTGTTTTAATTTAATTTTATCTATTGGAATTGAAGAATTATCTGTTGAGTTATGACTTTAAAACTGGAATTGATGACCGTTATGGGTTCAAAAATCAGAATTGAGAGCATAGTTATGTTAATGGGAATTTTTAGAGCTATTTGGGAAAATTAATTAGAAATTTAATTTGTCTGATTCGTTAATGTATGTTTGGATGGTTAACTCTGTACTACAAATTGAAGGCCTTAGAGGCTTCAGAAACCAGAACAGAGGACATATTCATGATCAGCATAATTTTTAGTCATCTGGGAAGTTTAATTGAAATGTAATTTTGTGCGATTCGTAAGGGCGTGTTTGGCCCTTCCTATTTGTGGAAAGGTTTTATATATATATATGCCATGTGAGTTGTTGAACTCATCACTTTGGGCCAAAATATCTAAAGGAGAGAGAAAAGTGAACCATGAGAGGGAGGGAGGGAGAGAGAGAGAGAGAGAGAGAGAAGGAGAGACCAAGATTCTTGAAGAAAAACTCAACAATCATGGGGGTTTGAAGATAATTGAAGAGAATAGAAGAGGGAGAAAGAAGATCAACCATGAAGCTTGGGAAAATTGGAGAGATTAAGGGGAAAAGCAGGGATTTGGGTTGAGGTATGCGGCTTTAACTATTATCTTTGTAGATAATTCATCTACTACATGAAATCAAGGATTAACTTGAAAGTTTAATATGTAAATGAATAAGTGTTTTGGGTTGTGAATGAAATGGGTTGAATTCAAGGAATTGAACCTTGATTTCCTTAAATTTGCTTGAGTTGAATTCAATCTTAAGGATGATTCATGGAATAACAAGGTTGGGTGTGAGAATCACCCATGTGTAAGATGTATTTACATGATTTTCGACATATATTATGGAAGTTGAATATATATAGAAAAGATGAGACTTGAAGTTTTAACATTGAGCAAGATTGATGTAATTGAGATGAATTTCTATTTGAATGATGTTAGTTTGTTACGTTTGGAAGGAATTCTACATGTTTTTGAGTGATTAAAGTTGAAACCAAGCTTTGAAAATGGAAGAAACAAGTGTTCGAGCCAACTAGAATTTCGGACAACAAAACTGACCTAGAGCCACACGTGCGGCGGGTCTTCCTGCACGTGCAGCAGTCCATTTCCAGCCCCAACTTCGATTCTGCTAAAAAAGCACGTTCTCCCGCATGTGCGGCTCAATTCCTGCACGTGCGGCCCTATTTCCCGCACGTGCGGGGACAGCTCTGTGCAACCAACTTTGAACAAGCATATCTTTTGCATCTGGACTCCGTTTTGAGTGATTCTTGAGCCTAAAATCAAGCCTCGGAAGTCTAGTTTCCAATGGTGGTGGTCTCACTCCCAAATTCTAAGTACATAAATAGATATGCCCAAATTAGTGAGAGTTGCTCACTTTCTATCTACCGATTTTGTACCATTTCTTCGCTTAAACCATTTTCCATCGATTCCTCCTATTTTCTGAGACATGGATTATAACTTATTAAGGAATAATGAGATTAGTACCACCTTGGCTAATTGATTAAATGATCAAAGAGAATAAATAAAGGATCGATTATGATCTCATATTATGTGTTGTGCACTGTGCTTGTAGGTCGAGATGAGGACATCATCCCATCACTGCTGTCAGAAACCTATCACTGTGAGTAATAGTAGTGTAATGATATGTTTCACTTACTTCCTGTAATTAGGATTTAAGTATTGTTAATTGTGAATGGCCTATCCCATTGATATTGTGCTTTGATTACATTAACGGCATTGATATGGACCTAAGGTCGTTCTGTCCCTAGTAATAGACGTGGGCCCGAGGCCGTTATGATGTGAATTGTTCTGTCCCTAGTAATGCAGTGATACATTTTCCTTCTGTTAATAATTAATACTGACGTTCTATTATCTGCAAGTTAACTATCGGAATTCATGATGAACAAATGGAACATATGTGTATTATGGAACAATGATATCTTTGTGTATCTGGAATTATTCTGTTTTGCTAATGACGGACCCGAGGTCGCTCGGTATAATCTGTTAGGCCTGAGACCGCTCTGTATAATTTGTTAGGCTTGAGGCCGTTCTGTATAATCTGTTAGGCTTGAGGCTGCTTTGCATAATATGTTGGGCCTAAGGCCGTTCTGTATTATCTGTGGGCTTAAGGCCGATCTGTATCATATCTAGGCTTAAAGTCGTTCTGTGTCACATCTGGGCTTAAAGCCGTTCTGTATCATATCTAGGCCCGAGGCCGTTCTGTATTACATGTGGGCCTGAGGCCGTTTTAAAATATGATTATAAATAAGATCTGTGTATGGTTTGATATGCATATTTACATTCTCTAAGTCTATGCTCGTTTAACTCATCTCCTTACATTGCTATTATCCACTGAGCCTTGCTCACTCCGTTTTTATGTATGTTTATATAGGTGAGCCATCGGGGTTTGACACTAGAATTGTATTGAGGTCTACCTGTCTGTCAAGCCGCTTAGGGTACGCCTCCGTGTTGAGGCCTTAATTTTGATTACTGGGAGTTGTGTAATTTTTGGAATCTTATTTAAGTGTGTGTGCGAGATCTGCATAATTCTGTGATTGTATATGTAACTCTGGGAATATATTTAAATGCTTAAATTAATTAAGCCATCATGTATGCACAAGCTCAATGGATGCTGTCTTTTATTGATATTACTTCTGCTTAAGGCCCCGTATATGGTTAAATATTATTCTAAAATTATGTTTGAGACCTATGTACAGGCCGGTAATGGACCAAACTTTTAGGGGTGGGTTTGGGTCGTGACAATACATTTACAAACCAAGTACGACACAACATTCTCGCCTCAATGTTGCACTTTCTCAGTGAGTCTTGTTGGCTATCAAGTACATCCTAGTTCTTCTCAACATCTTTACTTAGCACCATTACTCAACAATATTCCGTATTCGGCGTCGCCATTGGCCCATCGACTTGCCAGTTCATGCCGAATAGCTACCAACTTGTTGAATTCACACATATGTTGTTCAAAACTTGTTGATCATCAACATGAACATTTGCATGAAAAATAATATTTGTTGTAAGATAATCACTATTTGCATAAATATGAATATTGTCTTGCATTGATATGTGTATGTACAAGATGTCATAAATAGCTTACTAGACTTGTTTGGCTCTAGAACTGGATATTATCATTAAACCCATGATTGGTCTTCATTCTCTCTCTCTAGAAAAATTCCATGAGTTATTATAGTAATTTATGGTCATGTTTTGATCGGCTATATATGAAGCTAATTAGGAACTCCACTTGTAAGATATGTTCTTGATTATGGTTGTAGAGCTATTAATATACATTTAGGCTATTCGGCTAATGTGTTGGCCTAGTAATTGCTTTCTTTCTCCTTAGTTCAATTTACTTTTAAGTAATTTACTTCTTGAGATTATGCGAACACATGTTGCATTTGACTGATTCACTCTCTTCGGCATGCCTTTTTGCCCAACTAATTCTTCAAGTTTGTATATAAAGGTTTGAAAGCTCTATTATTGGCCTCATACACAGCATGTTCAGCACTCCCTAGACTGACCACAAAGCTCGGTGCTGTAGACACCTCATTTTTTACCGACCTTAAGACTCAGACGTCATCGTTTGTGCGCGCGATGATTATGCATGTTTGTGCTCGTTTTGAGTGCCTGAAGATCTCAGCCGTCCGCCTTGTCTTTGAGCCTCTAAACCCTCTGTGTTTTGGCCTAGTTTTTGGACCATGCCTTGGTGCCTTTGCCTGGAGGGAGAGAGAGACCTGTAGGCCATTTTTTGTCTGTAGGCTACTTTTCCCTATTGAAGGCCACTTGCAGTGGCCCATAGGCTAGTTTCTGGAGCTTTCAGCTGAGCGCCTTGTCTCGGGGCCTCTTAGCTCTCTTCCTTTTGGTTTGTTTTGTGCCATACCTTGTTGCCTCTTGCCTAGGGGGGGGGGGGGAGAGGGCCTTGCCGGCCACTTGTGGCACTTGCCGGCCACTTTTCTCCCTTGTAGGCCACTTTAAGTGGCCGGCCGACTAGTAAAGTGGCCGGCAGGCCACCTTAACTGGCCGGCAGCCACTTTTTCTCCTTTTTAGATATTTTCAGATCTTTTGAGCCAGCTGTGGCTCACTGAACTCATCCTCCATACTATGGAGGGATTGAGCAAGCTTTTTGCTTGCATTGCTCTATAAAAGGGGAGCTTCCTCCCCCTTGAAAGGGGTCAGATATTTTAGAGCAAAAAATATCCCTCTCTCTCTAGAATTCTCACTCTCTCTCAATATTTGTGCTATATTGAGCCTCAAAGTGTTGTTTCTTCACACTTTTGCACCCAAACACCTACTGAAACACCTTCATTTTGGAGCTGAAGTCCATTGGAGCTTGTTTTGAGGTCCTAGCATTGGTTTTGGTCCAAAATTGCTACTGAAGTTGCTGTTTTACTATTGTTCTTCAAGGGTACGCATATACTCCTTTTAAAGCTTTGTTTTGAATAAGTCTTTGGCCACCTTTGCATGCTGATTTAGGCCTGGTTGTTAACTACAAAAAGCTCGATTTTAAGTGTTAAGAAAGGTTGTTTAAGGCCTCTTTGCTGTTGGGGGTGTTTCACCCTCTTGTGTGCCTTATTTGCTTGAGGTTGGTGCCTTGTTTTAAAGCCTTTGAGGCACCATTTATTTGGCCTTTCTACCACTGAAACTCGGAGGAATTTCAGTGGTAGAAACCATGTTTTGAAGTCCCAAATAGGAGGGGGTGGCCTCTCCTCCTTGCTTCTTGGTTCCATTCCTTGTTGGCCTAATTAGTGAGCATGTTTTTTCTAGCAGGTGTTGGCTTGTTCTCAGCTCATTTTTGGTCTTATTTTAGCATGGCATAACTCTATTTTGGCCTAGTTGGGTCACCTCATGCATGCTTTTTACACTTGTAGTGTAATCTTGCCTTTTAGCCTTACATGCTTGCTACTTTGGCTCATCATTCTAGCTTATTTTGGCTATGCTCCCACATGTTTTTACTCTTGATTTAACATGATATAACTCTATTTTGGGTTGGCTTGGTTGCCTCTTGCATGCTTCTTGCACTTGTAGTGCAATTTTGTTCACTAGCCTAGTGTATTTGGTGTTTTAGCCAATTGATCTAGCATGTGTATGCTCTACTCCAGCCCATTTTTGGATATTTTTTGGCATGCTTTAGGTCTGATTTGAGAGTTTTTGGCATGCATGCTTGGCTTTGCATAGCTATAGTGTATTTGGCTTTGCTAGTCTTGCACTTTGAGACCTCTGGCATGTCATATTTGATCTTTTTGCATGGCATGACATCATTTGGCATGTTATTTCAGACCATATACCTCTGTCATATTCTTGCATTTATCGCCCTCTTGTTGTGTTTGAGGGTTGAGCCTTATGCTTCACTTGTGGGCCAATACGTATGCATGCTTGTCTAGGCTTTTGGACTTCCATTTCAGCATGTTTTGGTCTTTGTTTTAGCCTAATTGAACTCTGTCCAAAGCTGGTTTAGTCATTTGTACCATGTATTACATGCCTCTTGTGTAATGCCCCTCACTAGCCTTATGCTTTGGGCCTTCTACCATGCCTTGTATGAGATGTTTGCATGTTCTGGCATCATTTTGTATGTGATTTCAGAGCATATGTCATTGCCACACTCTTACATTTTCCGCTCCTTGATTGTGTTTAAGAGTTGTGCCCTTATGCCTTGTTGATGAGTCAATGCATGAACATCATTTGCTTGCCTTTTATGCTATCATTTCAGAGCATTTTGGCCACTGTCTTGGCATGCATGAGGCCTGTTTAGGGTTGGTTTAGTCCATTGAGCATTGTAGTGTATAGCCCTAGTATTGTGTACTTCGTTAGCTTTAATGCTTAAGGACTCTAGCATGCCATACTTGTGTTGTTTGTATGATATGTTATCATTTGGCATATGATTTCAGTATTTGTACCTTTGGCATGCTCTCATATATGTCATTCTTTCAATGTGCTTGAAAATTAAGCTTTGTGCTTTGCTTGCGAGCACACAAATGAGCATGCGTTCCTTGGTTTTTGTGCCTAAGTTTTGGTGTGTGTTGGCCACTGTTTTGGAGCATCTTAGGTTTTCCCATATGTGGTTTGACCATTTGAGCATTGTAGTGCATGCCTCATGTATAATACACTTCACTAGCTTTGATGCCTTAGCTTCTAAACATGCCATGCATGCATTGTTTACATGATAGAATCATGCGCATGCCACTTTAGCATTGAAAGATAAGCATCTTGTTTGCATTGCATTGTGTTTGGATCGGACGTTAATCCAAACACAAGAAATGTGGCACGTTTCATACTCAAAGTGATGAAACGTGTTGTGTTTCTTGGTCGCCAACCCTCTTGATCATGCATGATACAGGCGGAGGCTCTTATGTAAGCTTGACCCTTTGGCCATCATGCATTGAGATGCGTGATTGGTAGTTTGAGAGTCGAGTACTACGCTCCTTTGAGCAGAGAAATGATAAGGAGAGTAGTTGCACAAACATTTCCTTGTAAATGCATTGTTGTGCCTTTGTTGATCTCTGTTGCAGCAAAGCTGAGATTCTGGAAAGGAAAGTGGCCGGCCGGCTAGTTGAGGTAGCCTTTCGACCAGTTAAAGTGGCCGGCCAGCCACTTGCAGCAAGTTTGTCCAGAATGCTCTTGTTTTGAGGCAGATGCAACCTGAAAGTGCATTCAATGTTCTGAAGTCACCATGAGTGGAAACAGAGACAACTTATGGCAAGGCAAGGCATTCCCTGGGTGAAGCAAACTGAGCATGCATCTCTCCCTCACCCTCGAGGCCATTTTAACTGCTTTACTTAGTTAATTTGCCCGTTTTTTTTTGTAATTAACTAGTTGATGTGTTTAGCTAATTTAATTCATTATTGTAATTCTCTATTCCTCTTAGCATAGCTTTTTTTCAATTTGGTTTGTAATTGATTAGCTTAGCATAGTTAATTAATTGGTTTGTAATAATTAGCTTAGCTTAGTGTAACTTAGCTTGTTTATTCGGACCCTCCGTCGACAGGACAAATGTTGTAATAAGTGTGCGTGCGTGTGTGAATGTCTTCCAACCCCACGTCTTTCTCCCTTTTATTTACCAGCTTTTGATGGTTAGTTTTAGGGCATGTTTCAATTAGCATACTTATGCTTTGCATGCGTGCATCATTCATTCGTATTGCATGCACCGGGCTCGGCGCATCATTCAAATTGCATTGTATTTCAAATACACTTTCTTGAATACGCGTTTAACAACATGTTATCAAGTGTTGCATTCATATTCCATCTTAGATAGCCGAGCCTACTTAGTTGTATTTTGCATGCGTTGCATTAGGCATCTTAACATAATTAGGATCATGCATATTTCTAACTAGTTTCCAGTTTTGGCTCGGAGTACACTGTGAGTGTTTACGCTTTAGCATCCTTGCATGAGTGTGAGTGTTGCCATGTTAGCATGCTTGCTATGAGGCTATTTGCTTAAATGCTAAACTACATGAATGCCTGTGGATGAAGGCTTCATTGCTTGAATTGGAACAATTCATCAAAATGTGAGTTTTAAGCCCACCTGAAGTGGCAAATCATCATGTTTTAAGCCCACTTGAGGGTGGCAAATCCGCATTTTAGCCTACTTGCAAGTAGCACTTTCAAACCATTTTCGAAAAAAAAAATGAGATGTTTTGTTCCGAATTGAGTGATTTAGTCTATACTTGTGTGCTGCGTGCATCACATAGTAAGTTAGCTAATAATCAAACAAGAACACATGTGTTTTCAAAAATAACATATCATGTTAGTAGAGGCCGATCCTTTGATCAGGCGAGCGAGGGCGCTCATTTCAGGACCTTCCCCTCTTATATCCAAGTTCCTAAGCCGAGGCAACTTTGGTGATGACGGACACATGGCCTTAGGCACGAGTCAGGGTTTCCTAAATTTCCCAAAATAAAATATTTAGGTGGCGACTCTAAAATCTGGCAAAGCAGTCCATGTTTGGCGCTTTTGACTCAAAATTGATTTTTCAAAACCAATTGCCGGATTTGGACTCTTTGGTGATTTATCAGTCTTACATTGCACTTTGTGAGATTAGATTCAGAACCGTGACAGGAGTTCGAACTGTAGTAGCTATGAACCCAAATTCGCGCCCTCTCCGAAAGGGGGGCGCGCGGAGAGAGTTCCGGGCGGTCTACAGGCGCTGCTCCTTAGTATAGCACCAGCACCTCGGCTTCATTGCTTGGAGGTTTAGTTCGGCATCAAAATTAACCATCTTGGCCAAGCAAACTACCGCCAAAATCAGCCAAAATCCATACAAGATAAAGTTCAGTACTCCCACAATTTCTTTGATGGCCAACCAAGTGTTTCGGCAAGCTCAAAGACGCCGACTAGTGTTTCGACAAGCCAAGAGGAGTATCGATCGGCACCAACAATTGGGTCAAGCTCGGCAAGCACCAAGAGGATGGCCGTGGAAATCAAAGTATTGCCAACACAAGTGCTTATTCCGCAACATTACAGTATTATTCCGCAACATTATTTGGCAACGTTGCAACTTATTCGGCACTAATATCTCGGTATAGAATTAGCATCTCAGCTTGCTGAAACCCATATGTGAACATACCACAGGATTCATATCGGCTCAAAGAGTCCAAGCCCACCAACCCGAGGAGCCAAGAAGTAACCCAAGTGTGCCGAAAGTTGTGAAACGGATCACATGTGCCAAAAACTAAAATTTGAAAGCTGTCAAACCCAAGTTTTGACGATGCTAGTGTGAAGTACTCATTGAGATGAGTCCAACGCAACAAACCGAGTCAAAATCGGCGCTAAAACAAAGCCGTATGTGCTAGTCAAAGTTTCCCCGCAGAGTCGACAGATTTGCTGAGGAAGACGAACTAGCAAGCCATGCAAGAGAAGTTATCCAGTGCTTGCGGAGCACAACTCTCAACCGATTTGAGCCATCAGCTCTATTCTGGCTACAACTATGCCATCAGGAATTCGATTACAACTATCCAATGGTCATTTTCAACTATTTGGAGCCTTCTGAACACATTTGTACGATCTAATTTTGCAAATTCTGAGTCGCATATTGAGATCAATACATCGGCCAATCGGGAACATTAAATGCAAACTCAACGGTCAACTCATATCTCATCGACATGCAATTTTAACAGCAGGATCTTGGGGCTAGGAAATAATCCGCCGACTTCCTCGATCATTCATTTCATTACCTTGGCCATTTATTGCCCACTGAGACATCTTAGTCACTTTTCCGCTTTCCAATTGGGGCATATCAGCTGATCAAGATCTTGGCACCTCTGCTATGCATGCATAATCGGCTAACTTGGTACAAACATTACAACAACATTTACTTGCGTTACAAAGTCTCTCTCGTTTTCAAACTGCTCCAAGCCAGTGACAGTTTTGGGGCAATACACTCATGCTACACACTTGGCAATTCTTTGCATATTTTTGTGTATCATCATTTTACCAAAGCCGAATCTGCCCCACAACATTGGGCAATGGGGCATGTCCAATCGGCATTCCTTCCGACTAACACCTGTCAGTCAAAAGCAATGGGGCAAGTCTACATTGGACTAAATGCAAACCGAGCAATGCTAATTGGCCCAAAATTTACTCGGCAATTAAATAGTTGGAAGGATATCTACTTGGCAATTCCTTACAAGCAAAACAATATTATTTGTGATTAACACGTTCACCTCATTCGGTACAGGCCATCACTGACAGAGGATGCATTAGTCAAAATCCTTGCAATATCGGCACTTGATCGGCACTTAAAATCAGCAAAAGTCTCTGAGTCCAGCATAATCCTCGCACTCAGCACGGTGCGCTATCAGCAAAGGCCTATGCACATGCCCAGGGGTTAGAATACCGCGGCCTACACCCTCACCCGGGGGTTGTAATACCCCAGGTCTACACCCTTGCCTGGGGGTAATAATACCGTGGTCCAATTTTTGGCTGATATATCTACCTTACTTAATCTACATTATGTGGTTCATGCAATCATTTCCGTGCTCGACACATAGAAATATCTCTAGCTCGGCACGAAAGTCCATATTTTGAAGCGCTCTTTGCACTCAGCAATATACTACACCCTTGCTCGGGGGTTAGAATACCACAGCCCACACCCTTGCCCAGGGGTCACAATACCGTGGCCTACACCCTCGCCGAGGGTCATAATACCGCGGCCTACGGCCCTTGTCCGGGGGTAACAATACCGTGGCCCATCGTTATGATTTGTGTGGAACTCATGTGATATAATTCGTCCTATGATCGCCATCATTTATTTAACCTCTCTATACTATATTCCTTCCTGGGTTTTAGCTCACCCCCCATCCAATGATAGACATATATACATTTATCCATACATTCAAGACATACATACATTTATACATACATACATTCAAGCATACATGCATTTATGCAGTCATCTATTTATACATTTTATTCATTTATCTAGAGTATTCTTTATCAAAAAAAAACCTAATAGCTATTTGAACAGCGTAACTCGGCAAGAAAAACTCTCATTCCTTCTACCGTAGACAATGAAAGTTTTGGGGCAATTGTGGGAGCCATAAAAAAAATATATATCAGCTTATTGGGGCTAACCCAAACAAGGCCTACAATGGGTCCAGCCCAAACAAATATCACACCCCCCCACCTATATAAAGGGGGGGCATCCCAAGTTGAGGTATGTTCTCTCTCTCTACACTACACACCAACACTTTTTAGTGTCTATACCTTCATTCTGCCAATCAAGTGACTGACTTCACCATCGGAGTGCCTCCAGCCTGCAACCCCAATTGGTGGCGTCGATCACACTCATCTTTGCAGGTCTACAAGGATAGAGTTCATCTTTTCGTTGGATCTCTACAATCCATGTGAGATGATATTTCATGATCTCACAAAAACGGTTCAGGATTCATTGTCGACTACTTCCCTGATCTTTCATGATAGGGAGGTAGTTTTAAGAGTCTTGTTTTGTTGCATTCAATGAACTTGCACACTTTGGTTCATAGGCCATTGTAGACACCCCATTTTTGACCGTCCTCAAGACTTGGACGTCACTGATTGAACACTCGGTGATCATCCTTGATTGTGTTCGTCTTGAGTTCCCGGAGGTCTCGGTTGCGCGCCTTGCCTCAGGACCTCTCGACTCAACCGTTTTGTGTCTGGTTTTGCACCAAACACTTGTGTTTTTGGCCTTAGAAGGCAGGGAATGGCTGGTTGGCCATCCCCACACCCCACCGGCTATCCCCACACCCCACCGGCAGTTAATTGATGCCGCCGGCAGTGTTTTCTTAAAACCAATGGCCGGTCGGCACTATGTTTGGCCGACCGGCACTTTATTTTGCCGGCAATCTCTTTTGCTGGCCGGTGTGACTCCTTTGAACCCTTGAGGCATAGTGCATCCCAGCTGTGCCAGCTGAAATGCACCATCACTCCTCCCCGTGCAGCTTGTGGCTGGTTTGACTCCTTTGAACCCCCTTTTCTTCTAGAAGCTTGCACCCTTTGGCCAAGCTTCTTGGAGAAGCTTAGCCAGCTATCTTAGCTTCTCCAAGAAGCCAAGAGCCCTTTGCACCCTTTGCCCCTTTTGATATAGCTTCTTGGAGAAGCTTAGAAGGCTTTTGTTTGCCTATATAAGCACCACTCCCCTCCCTTTGTCAAGGGTTGGTGTTTTTGATAAAAAAAACCAGAGCTCATATATCTATAGAGCTGATATACACCCTCTCTCTCTATATTCCTCTCTCTTTCCTCCCTTGTGTGTGTTTCTAAGCCTTAAAAGTGCATTTTGACCTTATTTTTGCACTAATACACACACCATTACACCTTGCTCCGAGATTGAGAGGCTTGGAGGGTTCATTCTTGAGCTTTTGGACTAATTTTGATCAAAAGAAGAGGGCTGCATTGGCTATCTTGAGGTGTTCTTCAAAGGTAATCACTTTGCTTTAGTTTCCCCAAACTTGCACTAGTTTTCTACCTGTCTTGCTTCCTGATTTAGGCTTTGTGCATAACAAAAAAAGCTTATATTTTCATGCTTAAGAACTTTCATTAAGGGTGTTTTGTGGTTTGAGTTCAAACTCACCCTCTTAGGCCTTATTTGGCCTTTTTGGTGCTTCCTTTGTGAGGTTTTGTTTGCTTGAATGCTTTAGTCTTCTCACCACTGGAAACCAGTGGATTTTCAGTGGTGAGGAAGGTGGTTTGAAGTCTTGAATAGGGGAGGGACACCCCTCTCCCCCTTGTCCCTCTTTTATCCTTGCCTTTTGGCTTAAAGGGCAACATGCATGCTTGACTGATTTTGGCCCTATTTCAGAGGTTTTTGGGTGTCTCTAGGTCACATGTTATCTCTTTTTTTGGTCGGATTTGTGCCCCTTAGCATGCATTTTATACTTGCTTTGTAATTCTCTATCTTGCCTAGAAATGTACCATGTGTTTAGCCTAGTATATCCTCATGTTTTAGCTTAGATTATTGAAGCTTTTGGTCATGATTTTTCATGCTTTAGGTCTGTTGGCCACTGTTTTTGTCATGTTTGACATGTTTTGTATGGCCCCTTTGTATTCTAGCATGCTAGCATCGGGTGTGTGAGTCCTTAGTATGCATTGGCTATGCTATTTCAATGGTTTGGAATCATTGTACATCATATTTCAGTCCCTAATCCATGCTTATATGTTCGTCTTCATCGTCTTTTTCATGCTTTGAAGGGTTGTCCTCTTGTGCCTTGCAAATGGTCATTGTGCATGCCCATGTGTTTAGACATTAGGCTGCCATATTAGTGGGTTTTGAGGCCCTTTTTGCATACTAGAACTCTGTTTTGTATTGAAAAACTCATGCCATGTTTGCTTGGGTTAAGTATTGAGTGATGCTCCCTTTTAGTGGCCTTGAATGCCTTTGTTTTGGACTCATTCCTTGGCATGTTTTGACCATGATCTATGCATGCTTTAGTCTTGTTTTGGAATCCCTTGGGACTGTTTTGGGTCATTTTTGGTCCTTTAAGGTTTGGTTGACATAGCTTTGGTTTGACCCCCTGTATTGGCTTCAAGTGTTGGTCATTGTGTGCATGCTTGCATGCATCATTTATGCTCTTGTACATCATTTTGGCCACTGTTTATGGCAAGGTCGAGGTCTACCATTTATGGTTTAAGTCCACCATTGCATGCTTATCATACGCTTGTTGCTTATTTGGTCTATTACATGTTGTCCCATGCTAGCCTTATGGCATATTGGTCCATGTTTGCATCGCATTTGCATCTCATATGATCAGCATTTTGCATGCTTAACATGATAGATTGCATCACATTTGACATATCTCGCACCTTAGTATCATGTTACATTTCGAGCCATGTTCGCATAACATGCATTGCATTGCTTGGTTTGGGGTGTCAAACCAAGTGTGAGGGATGAGGGGTGGTTGTACTTCAAGTGACAAAACACATCTCAACCCTCGGTCACCGGGGCCCTTGACTTCGACATGATAGGGTCTTGGTCCTCATTTGTATGTCGCATGCATTTTACATTGAGTGGCAAGTTTGGTCTCTTAGGTCATCATGCACAATTGGTGGCCCAAGGATCAAGGGCCATGCTCCCCTGAGTTCAATACATGATAGGGAACATGGCCATGCCTATATATGCTTAAAATTCTATGCCATGCACTACCTGTCCTCTATTGCTGTCAAAACTGTCTTCTGCAGGAAGTTTCTGCCGACCGGCAACATTAAGTGCCGACCGGCCATTGGTGAATGGCCGATAAATTCATCAGCAGCCGATGGAAATTCTCTATGGCCGGTGGGCATTTCCTCCAGCCGACGGTATTATACAGTGTGCAAGGAACATGTCCCAGGACTTTGGCAGTCTTTGGAGAGGCAGGGCAGTGTAAAACAGAGGCAGCAGTAGCATGGCATGGGTTTTCCGGGCAAGACGGACTCGAGCATGCATCATTCGCGCATTCCGAGGCAGGGCTGAGGCCACCTTATTTACACTCAATTTGTTAATTAATCAGAAGTTTTGTAATAATTAATTTGATATTATTTATTTGGACTGTAATATTTATTCAGTCCCTCCGAGCGAGGGCGAATCTGTAATAAGTGTGGGTGCGTGTGTGTGCATGTCTTCCAATCCCCACTTCTTTCTTCCCTTTTATTTACCTGCTTTGATGGTAGATTAGGGCATGTTTTAATTAACATACCTTATGCTTTGCATGCGTGCATCCATACATTTGTCTTGCATGCACCGGGCTCGGTACATCATGCTAACTGCATTGGTACTTCAATTCCAAATTGAATACGTGCATCAATTGATTGCATTCCACATGTCATGTTTAGGTTAGCCGAGCCTGCCCTAATTGCATCCTGTATGTGTTGCATTAGTCAAACTTAACATAAACTAGGACCATGCATGTTTGCTAACTAGTTTATTGTTTTGGCACGGAGTACGATGTAAGTATTTTCATGCTTTAGCATACCGCATGCGTGTGAGTGCTATCATGACAGCATGCTTACCATGTGGCTAATTGCTTATGTGAGATAAACAGTTTGAATGCCTGTGGGTGAAGGTTGGATTGTCTGAGTTGGAAAAACTTGTTGAAATCCATATTTTAGCCTACTTGCGAGTAGCAAAATCCAAAGTGTTTTTTCAAGACAAACGGATATGCAATGCTTATTTCGAAATTAGGCAATCTAGTCTATACTTGTTTGCTGTGCGCATAACATAGTAATTCTAGGCTAATGACCGGAATAAGAACACATAACGTTTTCAAAATCAGATATCACGGTTAGTAGAGGCCGGTCTTCGGACCGGGCGAGAGGGGGTGCTCATAGCTGACCTTCCCCAATCGTACCCAAGTTCCCGAGCCGAGGCAACTTTGGTGATGACGGACACGTGGCCTTTGGCACCGAGTCAGGGTTTCCTAAATTTGCCCATTAAAAAATATTTAGGTGGTGACTCTGTATCTGGCAAAGCAGTCCATGTTTGGCACTTCTTTTCAAAAATCTGTTTCTCAAAACGATTTGCCGGATTTGGACTCTTTGGTTCAAGATTAAGAACCGTGACAATTTGAGTCTGAACTGTAGTAAACCTAATAATGAACAGAATGGGACTCATCCTCCCGGGGCGTTCGGGGACGTCTACAGTTTCTGGCGACTCTGCTGGGGAGTTTAGAGAGCTTAACTCGAACTCGTGATATCCTGTTTTGATTTCATTTACGTGTCTCTTTGCATTGCATGTGCATTGGTGCGCCTAGGACACCGTGTTGGCCATCTACTATTCCTGAACGGTCTGCCGGAGGCATGACTTTGTCAAAGCTTGCCATAAGGCTGACCGGTTGCGGGCTCTGCCAGTATGGGAACACAAACCCCGGTTTTACCGGGGCACCCTTTTCGACCATTCGACCTAGTGCATATTCGGAATCCGTAGTGACCATTCCAAATTAGGATAGGTTGCTTACCCGATGTTAGGTTGTTTGAAACCGCTGCGTGCATAGTGACACCCTAGCTCCTGACAAAATAGGACAGAGGAACCCTGCCCCAACATAGGGGTGTTTTGGCTCTCTTTTATATGCTATGTGCTTTTAGAGTGTATCTCTATAGGGAATACATGTATCAGTTTGCAAGTCTGGGTATCAGGCCTGCGGGCATCAGTATTTGGGGAATCAGTTCTACCTGAGGGTATCAGTTTTGGGACAGTTATTGGGGAACAGTGATCAGCATGAGGAACAGTGTATTTAGCTCATTGGCAGCATATTATGATATCCACCCGTGTGTTGTATGTTTATTTTTACGCCGTTACGCTGTCCGACTGTCTGTTTATTTATACGTTTTATTTATCTTTTTGCTAGGTAGTTGAGCACAATTGCTTCTGATCCAGTAGATATTCCCCAAGCACTCTGGACTAGAGGTCGTCGACTCCATCGATGTGAGGATCTGGTAGACGGACAACCAGTGTACCACTCTCTACCCCCGGTTACTAGACGGAGGATAGCTAGGCAGAAGGCATCAGTTCAGCAATCAGTACAGAGGGCCTTATCTACCCCACCTGAGTGCAGTAGAGATCAGGGTTTTGTTTCACCTACAGAAAGGGAATATATACCGGCAATTCAACCAGAGCAGAATAGTATGGCTAGCTTAGAGGAGATGGTGCGCCAGCTCCAAGAGGGCATGAAAATGATGCAGCAAGATGCTGTCCGACAAGCAGAATTCGCCAAGCAGCAGGCCACGGTCATGAATGAACAAGCAGAGTTAATTATAAGGTTGCAACAGCAAGCCGGAGCCTCTGCTTCGCAGCAAGTTCCTCCCCCACCAGGAGTTCCAAACCTCGGGGAGACAACCAATGCTCAGAACGATACCGAACTTCCCACAAGACCACCTCCACCCCCGATCCTGCCCCAAATCCAACCTCAACTATCAAAGACACCCACCAACCTACCAGACTCTCCCTTTGAGTTTGAAACTGATCCCACCGCACTAAAGTTGAACAAGCTTGAAAAGCTGTTCAAGAGATCTCAGGGATCCAGGACCATCCCCGATATTGAAGACGGGTATACCGACACAGCTGTGACGCTGCCAGACAGATTAAGATGCCCCATATTGATCGATTTGACGGGTCCGGGGACCCCATGGTGCACCTGAGACTATTTTCTGATATCTTAAGGCCGATGGGCCTCAGTAGACTGCAGAAGATGTCTTTGTTCGGCCGGACCCTGTCGGGTGTGGCGGCCATATGGTATGCTAAATTAGAGGATGATGTCAAGAGAAACTGGGACGAGATGGCTGAGGCCTTCATTGCGCAGTACTCATACAACACACAAATCGAGATTACAACCCGTGATCTCGAGACAACAAGACAGGAACCTAAAGAGAGTTTCTCAGAATTTGTAACCAGATGGAGGGCCAAGGCTTCGATGATGACCTTAAGACCTACAGACAAAGATCAGATTCGGATGATTGTGCGCAATCTTCAACCGAAGTTGATGCAAAAGATGATTGTACTTCCCTTTCCTACTTTTTCTGACCTGCATGAAATGGGAGTGCAGATTGAGGATGCCTTGAAGCAAGGCTTAATCGATAATGACCGGGAGCAACCTCGAAGAACTTTCAACCGCAACACTAATGCGGGCCCGAGCGGTACCACAACTACAAGAGCCTCCGAAGTGAGCATGGTCACCACCAACCCCCCTCCGAGAACCGCGGCAGCTGCACCATTCTCCGGTGCGTCTGGAAGCAACCCATCAACAGCCAAATACCCACCCAAAAACACCAGAACCTTCGCTCCACTTTATATGCCCCTGTCCAAAGCTCTGGGGGTGCTAATCAGAAAAGGACATTTGAAGCCCCTAGAGCCGCGGCCCTTACCAGAAAGACTCCCCGCTACCCACAACCCAGCCAAATATTGTGCATTTCACCAACAGCACGGTCATGACACCGACCTGTGTTTTCGATTACGACATGAGATTCAAGATCTTATCGATAATAGGGTGATTCTACCGCCCAAGAAGCCCAATGTTACTACAAATCCTCTCCCCACACATAACCAAGCTCCACCACCCAAAAGAATCAATTTCATTCATACTGGGGTCGTGTCCTACGATCCTAGTATTTATATCACACCTTCCTACCTGCCTAAGCCGGAGGTTTTCCTTCCCGATTACATCGACTTGTGCATGGTGGACATCTCCATAACCCAACCCAAGCCAGCGGTAGTGGCTGCCAGGGACAGGAAAAAGGGGGCCCCAAAGGAGGAAAGGATTGTTGAGCCAGAGTCTGCAGAATCTGGGAGTTGTGTTGAGAAGACATATAGTCCGAATGACTACATTTCACCAATAGGCCAGAATGGACCAGATGTGGAATTTCCAGTAGGAGGAGAGCTGTGTGCGATCTAAGGGGATAGTCTGGGACAGGGAACAGACGATTTAACAGCTGTGGAAGAGGACCTTGCCAATCTCCAGTTTTATGGTGACCAAGACTCAGGGGACGTGGTGGTCAGCTGGTATGATTATGAAGAGTCGACAGAGGCTACAGGATGGTTAGACGATCAACCAGATGTGGTAGAAGAGTTTCAGCTAGAATAGGGCCCAGCATGGGCGAAAATGTCCGTAATAGCTGGAAAGGTCGAAGAACAGAGTTCATCGCCGGAGAGCGCCGGTGTCAAGAATTTCGCTCGGGAATGGAGCGTTTCGAATACGGGAATTATTGAATAGTCGGTTGTATTGACACGCCCGGAACAGGAAGGATTCGAAGATTCCGAGAGAATCAGGAAGGCAAAGACCCATGTGGGGACTGAAACTGCTGTGTGCACAGGAACTGAGAATGCCGCGAACATATGGATGGAAGGTGCTGCGAGTACAAGAACAGTGATACCAAAACCGGACAGATGTTTGTCAACTACTGATGGAATGTGGTGGGAAGATGAGGACTTGTGTCTTGCCCACACAGATGAAGATTGGGGAAACAACCAACCCGATAACACCTGGTACCTTGGAGAGGTCGACCATATGACGCGGAGTGGACGGTACTTCAAACCTCCGCACCTAGATCAACCAGAGGCCTCGGGGAAGGATAGAGAGGTTGAGAAGCAAAAGGAGAAGCAACTTGAGGAGGAGGCTGTACTCAAATAGCTAAAGAAGATACAAGCGGACATCTTTATCTGGGGATTGCTCATGGCATCGCGAGTGCATAGACAGGCTGTCTTATCAGCCATGGACAAAGCGAAGCTTTCAATAGAAACCACGCCAGAGCAGCTGGTAGGATTAGTCTTTCCGGGAGGAGCTACCCCGACGCTGACTTTTTCCGACAAGGAATTGCCACCCGAGGGGGCAGACCATAACAAGCCTCTCTACATTTCCGTAGAATGTAGGAATAAATGGATACCGGTGGTTCTCGTCGATACCGGATCCGCCATCAACGTCTGCCCGGCAAGGACGGCGTTTGCAATCGGCTTGAAAGTCACGGATTTTGTACCAACAGCTCAAGTCATTCGGGCGTATGACAATACAAGTAGAGAAGTGATGGGAACCGTAAAAGTTCAGACTAAAGTTGGGCCGGGACAGCATGAGATAGATTTCCATGTCTTGGAGGTGCCCGCAACTTTCAACTTGCTTTTGGGGCGGCCGTGGTTACATCAGGTGAAGGCGGTGTCATCCACTCTGCATCAAATGGTGAAAGAGACAAGACTACCTACATCTCTTGGTTGAAGCACTTCTTCAAGGATGTCTAGCCACGGTGAAATGATTGAAGCGAATTGAAACTCAATAGTTGGCCCGAGTTATTGAGATAACTTATATTTGGCTGCTTTTGTAAGTTATTTTCTTTCGTTCTTTGTTCTTCCTAGTAATCCTGCAAAAAATGTAAACCTTTTGTTGTTCCCTTTAGCCGTCAAGCTTTGCGGCGGCACCCACATCCCCTTAGCTCCTCTCTTTTTGGGGAATCTGTATTTCCACCTTGATCTGATTCATTCAAACATGGAGTGATCCATGGGCCACTACGACATATGCAGCTTGTGCACACATAGTTTTTGATCGCCATCTATGAGCGGTTCATCGCCATGGGTTCCGTTCCCAAAGAATTCAAGGCCTCATTTACTGATGAAGTTTGGGATGCGAAAGGAAACCCTATTCTAGATGTAGAGGGGCGAGCAGTCACAAGGCAAATAAATAACACTCTCTCCCAAATTGCTCAATGGTCTGGCGTGGGTTCCAATAGGGCATTTGTGGACCACATTGATCACATAGAAGAGTGCGTCTTTCGCCCTTATATTCAGACCTTCACCATTATTTTTACTGTCCCCTTTTATTTCTCAAAGACTTGCCATCTAGACTTCTCCCTTGATAACATTCATGCCAATTTATTCCTGGTGACTACCATGATTCACCCTGGTATCTCCTGGCATGGTAGAAGGAGAGCATGTCAAGTGTGGTCTACTACCTTGACAGGGCCCCTAAGCAATTTGGCATGGATTAGGGCTTCCCCTCTACCTTGGATAGACTTCCACCAAAGTTTCTTGCGATTTATTCGCGAACATACCTACTTACTTGCAAAGGATTTCACTACTTTGGAGCTACCTTTGCTTGGAAGGGAAGGTGTCTTTACCCCGAGCAATAGGCTCTTTTGGCACTGTAATCTTGACTCTTTCCTCAACTTCTGCAACATTGATCCAGTCGTCCTTGTCGTAGAACCTATTCCACAGCCGTACTCATCACTGCGCCAACTTTTTGGCAACGGGAAACAGAATAACCTTTTTTGCCATTTCAAGGTTTTGTCCTCACCCATTCTAGAGGACCACACCCCTCCAATGCGATAGCTGCTCAGCCATACAGGTCTCTCTTCTTTATGCTGGCACAATAGTTCGTATGACCAGCTCGAGGCTAATGCGGCTCAAGAAGAGGTGGCTTCAATTGCGGAGGTTCGTGCCTCACCAACTAGAAAGAGACTGTGCAAGGTATCAACACGTAGAATAATTTATGAATAATTTATGTATTTTTATACTTTCCTCGATTTCCTCCTTATTTTGACCTTTAAGTTGTGCTTCTCCTTTTTTCAGAGCCTACTTGTCTCAAAAAGTGGCCATGTCTCCTCCATTCCACCTTCAGGTCCAGGGGCCCCATCAACAATTGTTGGACTTTCCTTAGACTCTGATGATGATGATGCACTTCCATTACTTTACGAGTTATTAGGCCAAGAGCCCACAGACTAATACTTCATGACACCGAGAAAGAGCCGATTACTGAAGCCCAAGACATGGAAGAGGATTGCGCTGACTTGCTTGTCGAGAGTGAACAACCCCAACTGCTATGCAAGCTATATAGGGTGATGCAGCTGCTGAGGGTGCTAAGGACAAGTGGTTCCAGACCCTATCATTGTCTTAACCCTCCTATGCATTTCGATCATTCTTCTGTTGGTAGTGAGGACTTTGTCCCTAAGACTCCCTGAGAGATGTGCAGCGGATGAACCACTTGAAGTTCAGCCACCCCAAGCAGAAATCGCTTATGGGGATTTATCTCACTTTGTTGAGTCCCCTTTGCTTACCAGACTATAGTCGCTGCCACTCCAGTTACTGAAGGAGATGAAGGTGCAACTGCTATTCCCATCATGGAACCTCTGCGCTTGGCCTATCTTGCGGATGTGGCTATTATCTTGGTCACCACTACTATTACTGTCACCATGGGTACCTCTGATCCCGTGCCCTTAGTAACTTTAGAACAACTTGATGACCTTTACCCCACTCATTTCCCGAAGTGCCGGCTAACCATGGGATTACAAGGATGGATAGTATCGTTGTCTCAGATCTAAACATTGGGGACTATCCCGTTGATGACCTTTTTTCAAACGGCAAGGTGTGTAGCGGTAGCTTCGGCTTATCTCATGAGATTAGTTTGCCTGGTCACCTTCTAGTATCTGTTCATTCCAATGTCACTACAAATGCTGGACAATCTTTTTCAGGGGAGGTGCATCGGCCTCAGACCTTTTGGTCGTTTTACGAGCCTTCCTCCTGTAACCAAAGCTAGTGGTGCCATGACAAAGTC